>JAOBAY020067198.1:0-12150 GCA_025331085.2 Zoanthus sociatus | reverse complement strand
TAGTAGTAGTAGTAGTAGTAGTAGTAGTAGTAGTAGTAGTAGTAGTAGTAGTAGTAGAAGTAGTAGTAGTAGTAGCAGCAGCAGCAGCTATGAAAACACACTTGACCAACAAAAAGCACGTACTATCTAAATTATTTTATAAAACAAAATATGCAATAAGCTCATAAATTTGGACGAAGTTGTTAAAAAAGAGCAGGTAAAGTAATGATAGTATAATATTTCTCCATTCTTAACATATGATCGATGGCTTAACGTCAGTAAGTATTCTCTCTTTTTATACGGTGTATAATTTACAAATCTAAAAAGCAAAAATTTGAAAACACTGAGGGAAATTCAACCACGAGTATAAATTACAACAACTGTGTTTGAAAATGTCAAGATTATTTAGCTGTTTGGACATGTGATCTCAGAATTTCAAGGTGAAACGTTAAATAATTCTTGTTCTATGATCGATGGTTTAACCTTACTACTGAGAGGCATTACAAAAAAAAACAATTCTTTCATACAATTGTTTCATAAAATAAATGTAAATAACTCACTGTCTTCTAATGTCCACTCTACTTGGTTCGAACTATTGGTTCCATCTCCAACCTTTGTGTATGCCAGTATTCGTACTTCGTATGAAACATACTTGTCAAGGTTTTCAAGAACAGTTTCGTATGTTTCTCCTCCTATCACTTCTTTACTCTTTTCATTATTGCTATTGTAAAAACCGTCAACTGGTTTGTAAAACACTTTGTAACCTATTATTTTTCCATTTTGATTCGTATTTTCAACGGCAGCCCAGGAACATTGTATAGTAGTGGAACTGGCAGCGTTTACTCTAAAGCTTTGCGGTGCTGCGTCAGGTTCTGTAAAGAAAACCAGCATGTAGGTTAGCTGTTGCTGTACTTACGTTTATGTCTTTTCTTTTAAAAGAAACAAAAGAGGCTTACCACTTTCGAATTCGCTCTTAAATCAGAAATATCAATTGCTTCACGACAACGGCCTCTATTGTGGTCAAGTACGCGATGCAAAACCCAAAACCCAGCAAGAGTGGGGAAGAATTTTTTAAACCCGCTATTCCCATTCGAAGATTAAACAAAAAACCGCACAATAAAAGCGATAGGTCTAACCACATCTAACACCTTTCAAAATACAACTTTGAACCAATTTGGTCGTTAAACTTCTCTCTGAGCAAAAAAATTAAGAAATCCGTTGAATTAAAATAAATTTTTCTTGAGTTTTAACACCTAAAAAGTAATAATAAGCAATAATTTCTCATATAATTATATTATGTTTCCTAATATCTCGTTCCGTTTGGGACATGCCGGAATTAATAATCCGTTTTCAGTTCTTAAGTCTCAATTTTGAAATATTGCACAGCGCAATTACGACAAAAACATGACATACTAAAGGGCACAGTGCAACCGCAGCATGTTTATACTTATTCTAATATCTGCGTTGCACTGTGCCTCCCCGAGTATGTTTTATTTTTGTCATAATTGCACTGAAAGAAACCGTTGGTAGCTAGGACGTGGCGTGAACGGCCATCTACAAATCCAGTTTGCATTCTTTCAACGTTCTCCGAGCTTACATTGTTAAAGCTCAGATAAAAGTCCACGGTTAGAGTAGTATCTATCACTCTATGCGCAGCTGTGATTTTTTAGCGATCTGACAGTTAGGAGAGAAACTATCGAACTTTTTGTGGACATATTTTTGTCATAATCGCACTGAAAGTAGTGGCAATATAGTAGTAGTAGTAGTAGTAGTAGTAGTAATAGTAGTAGTAGTAGTAGTAGTAGTAGTAGTAGCAGTAGCAGTAGCAGTAGCAGTAACAGTAGCAGTAACATTAACAGTAACAGTAGCAGTAGTAGTAGTAGTAGTAGTAAACAAACAAACAAACAAACAAACAAACAAACAAACAAATTGCTTTATTGGCATGACGTAAGTTATTTTACATATTGCCAAAGCTATTTTTTATATAACTTTAGAAAAAGAAAAAAAAAACTAAAACACTGGGATAATTACTTAATGGTCACTTAATCATCTCTTAATAAAAAACATTGATTGATATAGTTTGCAGTACATCGCAATGATGATTTGTTCTTTGTTTCAAATATAATTTGACAGAATTTGTCGTTATTGTCAAGTGGATCATAATTGAGTTTAAGAATTTGCTTTTGTTTCTTAATGAAGATTTCTCTTAATTTTTTGTAAAGAGAACATTTGAATAACATATGCATTTCGTTTTCGATTTCTTTAGATTCACATTGTTGACAAATTCTGTCCTCCCGTGGGAGTCTTGGCCTGCAGTGTCTTCCTGTCTCTATACGTAATTTGTGATTACTAATCACAAGTTTTGTTAAGTTTTTTCTATCATCATTTTTTAGTACATCTATGTAATTACTAGCGTAAAAGCTGTTTTTAATTTTACTATAGAAATCAAGTTTTGGAGAATTCTTCAGTTCATTCTGCCAAGATGTTAGATAATTTTCTGTAATTTTACTTAACAAGTTTGCTAGTGTACTCGTTCTGAAGGGATCGTTAGTCAAAGTGTGTTGACAATCTGTTACTCGGAGAAATGATTTCAATTCATTAACAAACGATTTTTGATTTTCTAATTCAAGTTGTTTTGATATTAAAAATGCTTGTTTTACAATCGCCTTTTCATCTTTGTCGCTAAGGTAAGAATAATATTTTAAGGTTTTCTTTGCCAACGTAAGTTGAATTGGTAATCTCCCTAGTTCACCTCTTGTTGCAATGTTTGATGCCCTACGGTTCAATTGTAGAAATATCTTGCAAAATTTTAAATGTACCTGTTCAATTGGACTTTTGTCCCATCTGGTGAAATTTGTATTTTTTGAAACAGCCCATATTTCCCCACCATAAGTTAAGATGGGAAGTATTGTTGCGTCAAATATTTTGAAGGCTACATCGAGAGGAAGTTTTGAGATGTTTGCGTATTTTTGTATTTTAAATATTGCACGTTGAGCTTTTTCACAAAGATTTTTTTGAGCCATTGTAAAACAACCGTTTGGTGTTATCTTGATGCCTAGATAGGTATATTCTTGTACAATGTCAACCAAATTGTGTTGATAGTAAAACTGAAGGTTTTTTAGTTTCCTGTTACATTTTTGAAAAATCATAACTTTTGTTTTTTTCAAGTTGACTTCTAGTAGCCACATAGAACAGAAAGACTCGAGACTATTTAAACAATTTTGTAAACCAATTTTACTTCTTGATAAGAAAACTAGGTCATCCGCATAAAGTAAAGTGTTTAAGTGCTCCCCATTTGGGAGAAGAATGGGGTCGGTTTTGTTGTAGTTAATAGATAATGGAAGTTCATTAAGAAACAAATTAAATAACAGTGGACTTAAAATGCATCCTTGTCTGACACCTCGTGAGTATTCAAAGAAGGAAGTTCTATGATTATCGATTTTTATCGCGCAAGTGCTTTTCGAATAGAGATTTTTTATAATTTTGAACATTTTGCCGCAGATCCCGTAGCTTATAAGTCGATAAAAGAGGCCTTCGTGCCAAATAGAATCAAAGGCTTTCCGAAAGTCAACAAAGCAAGCATAAAGTTTAGTATTATGCCGATGTACAAACTTGTCAATTAATGTCCGAAGTGTAAAAATGTGGTCACTTGTTCTATTTTCTCTTAGGAAACCTATTTGGGAGGGATGTAAAATCTCCTTTTCAATCACAAAGCTGGTGAGTCTTTGATTTAGAATCAGACAAAAGAATTTGCCCAAACAGCTTGAAACACAGATACCTCTATAGTTTGCAGGATCAGATGTATTTCCTGATTTAAATATTGGTGAAATCAAACCTTTGCACCAAGAAAGCGGAAATATGCTAGAATTTAATACGATATTAAAGAGTTTTTCGTAAATGTTAGGCATAATTTTACAGCTTTGCTTTATCATCTCATTTCGAATAAGATCAGAAAAAGGTGATTTTTTGTTCTTTAATAATGTACAACTTTGGAGTATTTCTGCAACGGAAATTGGAGCTTCTAGCATATTTGAATCTGATTCTGTTTGTGTATCTTTTAATTCTAACGTTTCTAACTTTTCCCGAAGATCTATGTGGTTTTTATTAAATCGTGTGTTTTTATCTGGCACTTGATGCAACTTTCTGAAATGACTTAACCATTTCTCTTGTGAAATTGGTGGAATCTTTTTTTCTTCTATAGTATCAGGCAAAGACTTTAGAGTTTTCCAAAAGGAAGTAGAGTTTGTGTTAGTACTTTCTAATAGTTTAATTTTTTCGGCCTGGTACTGATTTTTCTTGCTCTTGATCAAATTTTGGTATTCTTTAAGTGTTTTATGATACAGCTCGCGTATATTTATATCACATGGATCCCTGTGTTTTTCATTTGCTATTTTTCTCAAAGCATGTCTCTTTAATTTGCAGTCTTTATCGAACCATTTTTTAGAAACAATATTTCCACTTTTACGTCTTCTCTTAACTATCCTTCTTTTTAGAGACTGCGCCGCGGCTGTATGTAAAATATTTTCCACTAATTCAACTGCCTCATCGATTCCTGATTCAGTATTTGGAAAGTTACGATTAAGGTAATCTGCTACTAAATCTTGAACCCTTGGTGACTGAAGCGCCTGTGTGAACAGAATAGGGGAATTGTCTTCCCAAACAAATTGCGTTGGTAATTTTTTCAGTTTCTGAAAATTAATTGAGCATTCGTCGTCGCTATCGTGAAGTGATGTAACATTTAACCACGATACGATTTGACTATGATCAGAAATCGGGGTTGGAGGTTTAACGATGAAAAATTCCACATTTTCAAACATCTGTTCATCACAAATAATATAGTCCACAGTGCTAACTCCATTCCTGCCATGAAATGTTACATTGCCCAAAGAGTCGCCCTTTTTTCGGCCATTTAGAATACGAAGGTCACAATTTTTGCAGATGTTTAAAAGAGCTTTTCCGTGTTCGTTCAGCACATTATCACAATTATTTCTTAATGCAACTGGTGTGACATTTTCTTGTATATCTACGTCCAAAAAACATCTGTGTGGTGTTTCTATGAAATCATTATATTTTCCTGTTCGAGCATTTAAGTCTCCGAATAACAGAATTGATCCCTGAGAACTGTAAAAGTTAATATCGTTTTCTAACTCTTCAAAAATATCTGGAGAAAAATAGGTTGAATTTTGTGGGGGTATGTATACCCCGCAAATGTATATATCTTTTTCTAAACCAAAGCATAATCTATTTAATTTACACCATATAAAGTTAATACCTGTATTCAATAAAGTTACTGACTTAGCGAATTTTTCTTTAAACAAAAGGCATAACCCTCCCGATAATCTAGTATTGCAATTAGGTTTATTACTACTTGGAATTGAAACATGACTCCTATAACCAGAGATATTTAAATCTCTGCATGTCCAAGTCTCCGTTAACAAAACAAAATCAATATTTAAAATGCTATTTATAAACGAATCACAATTTAGTTTATCCCCGTAAACTCTATCTGAAATACCTCTAATATTCCATGCAGAAAAGGAAACTTTTTCAACTTTTCTACGAAATACACCTGGCATTCCAAATAGTTAAAAAGAAAAAAAAACTATTTAAAAACTATATAAACTGTATTAAAATTAGCTAAATTAAATGCCAAACAGAACTCATTTGGCTGAACAAATGGAAGATTATGAAAATTATACTTACTGTACTGTATTGAAAACAAAATAAAGTAATCTTACTTAAAAAGGTCAATGGTTCGTAAATTTTGATAAGATCCCATGGAGAAGTTGGACCGCACTCACAAGTTCAGGTCCAGGGTGTAAACTACCGTTATGCTGGCCATTCATCTTCACAGCATCACTGTACTGATATACTCCTGGTTCCCTTCGTTTGAATGACTGGAATGTGTCAAAAGAGACACCTTTAGATTTCTGCTGAAACTGGTTGCGTGAATGAAAATATCCAGGTCTATCTTGTTTATGTCGATTGTCTCTTGATGAATTAATGCGTCGTGAGTGACGAGCAAAATTTGTATCTTTGTAAATCGCTTTTGTTAGTTCCCGTGCAAATAGTGACACTCCGACTCGGTTGAGATGTTTTTTATCGTGTAAAACCGGCTCTTCCGCCAGAAGAATATTGCCATGTTCAATGATTGTTAAGTTTTTGATTGATTTGCAGTTCTCGTGAATTAGATCGTTTACAGTTTTTGCAGAGTCATTTAGGAAGTCATTTCTTGGCAAAAGTGTTGAGAAAAAAATGCGCGTTTTAGTAAATTTTAATGATATAGAAGAAAGTAGACTGCAAATCTGCTGAGAGATGTGTTCAGATTCATTGTTGTGCTCTAAATTATTTGTTCCTGAGTGTATAAGGATTGTTTCCGGTGTGTTTTTACTGTTGAACTCTTCTAAGATCGTGTTGGCCTGCTCTATTGTTGGGCATCGCTTATATATCACATGGTGGTTTGAAAATAGTTTGTTCATTCGTAAGTACTTTCCGTTTGAGTCACATAAAAATAATAAAGTCGGTGAATTGTCTTTTGAAATGTGTCGATTGACATTCTCCCGTTGTGTTTGTTGGTGGGGGTTCCCTTGTGGTTGCGGATCATGTAGCAATTCTTGATTGTTGTTTATAGGTTGCCGTTTTGAGGATTTTAATGGAACTTTTTTAAAATCATTTTCGATCGTATTGTTTTCATCGTCTTCGTCATCTGAAGTAGAACCACTACTAGAGTCACTGTCGTTATTAAAAGATTCCATTTGCTGTTTTAATGTTTGTAGTTGTGTAGTCAGATCTGTTTCCTGTTCTTCCATTAGGGTTATTTTTGTCTGTAGACATTTAATTTGCTGGGTTTGAGACTTGGTTTGTTCTTGTAATTTTTTACAAGACTTTGCTGTTTCTTCAAGGTCTTTTTTTAAAGTGTTATTTTCTTCAGAAAGTGCATTTATCTCTGCTTCATAGTGTTGCTTTTGTGTCTTCATTTTAACTTCAAATTGTTTCACTTTGTCTCTCAGGTCAGATATTTCGTCGCAGTTCACCGTTTTTTCAAGCTCTAAACGAATGTCCACTACTTCTCTTTCTAGATTAGCCACTGTCTCTTTCAAAGTTGTTAAGCAATTGAGACGACTTGGACTAACGTACTCTGCCACACTGGTAATATTGATTGCCGTGTCTTCACGTGGCGGCGTGGAGATCGCGTATGTGGAATCCGAAACTTCTTTAATTTTGTTGTTCTCTCCTTTGATGATATCTATCTCATGAGATTTGTCAAAAGTTTGTTCTTGAGTTGCCATCGAGATTCCTTGTTTACAATTATCTTTACATATTTTACGGTTATGGTGATGCCCGGGAGGAGAGTATTTACAATAAAAGAATTCTGTGCTCGCCAATGGCAATGTTGTTATGTCTTGCTGTGTGGAGTCTTGTAGTGCGTCGACTAATTTCGTCAATAAATCCATTTCTTCGTCAACCCATGTTGCCCAGTAGTTTCCCTGTATTTGTAATCTGCCTGTTGTTATGAATCCAGTTACAGTAAACAAATGAACGGTGCATTCATCCTTCTTAAAAAGAACTTGAACCACTAGTTTGTCGCATCTGTCTTCGCTTATGTGAGAGGTTTGTTATAGCCATTTTACTTCGTAGTTATCTTTCGAATTCAAGAATTGGATGTAACGGTAATGTAGAGCTTTTACCCATAATGGTACTCTTTCGATGGAGGTGCAAAAAGCCCCCAAACGAGCTCCATCACAATACGTTGCTTTGTCAATTTTTTCAAAAGAAACGACTTTTGCCCCTCGCGATGGCGGCTTTATCTCATCAACTGTATAACGGTTGACTGAGAAATCGGCCTTTACTTCCGTCAATTTTCGCTTTGATTGGGCTGATTCATTAGCATTAATCGTTTCGATGTCGTTTTCAAATCTATCTTCCATTTGTTTAGCCAAAATCGAGCTCAAAAAACTCGATCACTCGTAGCGTTCAAATGCCATGACCATCCGCCATGACACCCGAGTAGTACTGGCTACTCTTGACCAGTACTTTCACCACTGGGTACTCCTGACTAGTACTTTCACCACCTCTGGCTACCCCTGACCAGTACTTTCACCACCTCTGGCTACTCCTGACTAGTACTTTCACCATCTCTGGCTACTCCTGACCAGTACTTTCACCACCTGTGGCTACTCCTGACTAGTACTTTCACCACCTCTGGCTACTCCTGACTAGTACTTTCACCATCTCTGGCTACTCCTGACCAGTATTTTCATCACCTGTGGCTACTCCTGACTGGTATCTTCACCAACTCTGGCTACTCCTGACCAGTATTTTAATCACCTCTTTTTACTCCTGACTAGTACTTTCACCACCTCTGGCTACTCCTGACCAGTGCCTTAACTACCTCTGGCTACTCCTGACCAGTACCTTAGCCGTTTCTGACTACTCCTGACCAATACTTTCACCACTTCTGGCTACTCCTGACCAGTACTTTCACCACCTCTGGCTACTCCTGACCAGTACCTTCACCACCTCTGGCTACTCCTGACCAGTACTTTCACCATCTCTGGCTACTCTTGACCAGTACTTTCAGCACTGGGTACTCCTGACTAGTACTTTCAGCACCTCTGGCTTCTCCTGACCACTATATTCAACTCCTCTGTTTATTCCTGACCAGTAATTTCACCACTTCTGGCTGCTTCTGACCAGTATTTTTATCACCTCTGGCCACTCCTGTCCACTAGGTTCACCACCTGTGGCTACTCCTGACCAGTATTTTAATCACCTCTGTTTACTCCTGACCAGTACCTTCAGCACCTCTTTTCACTCCTGACTAGTACTTTCACCACCTCTGGCTACTCCTGACCAGTACCTTAGCCGTTTCTGGCTACTCCTGAGAAGTACTTTTACCACCTCTGGCTACTCCTGACCAGTGCCTTAACCACCTCTGGCTACTCCTGACCAGTATTTTTATCACCTCTGGCTACTCCTGAGCAGTACTTTTAACACTTCTGGCTACTCCTGGCCAGTACCTTCACCATCTCAGGCTACTATTGACCAGTACCTTCATCATCTCTGGCTATTCCTGACTAGTACTTTCACCACCTTTGGCTTCTCTTGACAAGTACTTTCACTTCCTCTATTTATTTCTGACCAGTACTTTCACCACCTCTGTTTATTCCTGACCAGTACTTTCACCACCTCTATTTATTTCTGACCAGTACGTTCACCATCTCTGTTTATTTCTGACCAGTACTTTCACCACCTCTGTTTATTCCTGACCAGTAATTTCACCACCTCTATTTATTCCTGACCAGTAATTTCACCACCTCTGTTTATTCCTGACCAATACTTTCACCACCTCTATTTATTTCTGACCAGTACTTTCACCACCTCTGTTTATTCCTGACCAGTACTTTCACCAGCTCTGTTTATTCCTGAGCAGTACTTTCACCACCTCTATTTATTTCTGACCAGTTCTTTCACCACCTCTATTTATTTCTGACCAGTACTTTTACCACCTCTGTTTATTCCTGACCAGTACTTTCACCACCTCTATTTATTTCTGACCAGTACTTTCACCACCTCTGTTTATTCCTGACCAGTACTTTTACCACCTCTATTTATTTCTGACGAGTACTTTCACCACCTTTGTTTATTCCTGACCAGTACTTTCACCACCTCTGTTTGTTCCTGAGTAGTAATATCACCAGACTACTCCATTATTTTGCACCACCTCAGGCTACTAATCAGTACTTTGAGTAACATGTGCTTCTTCTTAGTATCTTCAACTCAAAGTTGATTGGAAAGAACAACATTTAATCAGAACTGTGCACAAAATAAAACTTTACCAACTGATGTTATACCTCCGAATATTCATATTTAGTAAGTAAAAACTTTGCAAGATATTTTCTATTGATTCAGGTAGCATTCAAGCCATGCAAAATTTCCAACAGCATGGATGGAATGAATGATAAACTAGCCAACTAAGAATCTGACAACTTGAGAATTGCAGCAAAGAGCTTGAAAACGAATTTGAAACTGAGTCAGTCAGAAGAGGATAACGATGATTAAATACCAAACAATTGCCACCAAGAGTGGCAACAGAAAATAGACAATTACATTTTTTTATTAATAACTGTTGTGTTTTGTGCGCAATGTTTGTAAATTACTTTTTCATTTGATTACGTTCAGGTGTTAAGAATTAAATGCTATCCCGAAAAACTCAGAATTGTGCCTCAACGTTCTGTTAAGAACACTAGTTGTTTCCCTCCATAATTTTTGATACGATATTTTTAAAAATGGAGCTGATTAAACGTGAAAAAACGGTGGTAACTCTCATTTATGGCCTGCTTTCAGTCATTGATCGGCTACTGTTTTTTGTCCTGGACTTGAACACTGAAGGTGTTTATGGCATTACAAACCATGACACATTAAAACAAAAAGCGCCAGTATGGTTTGTTACCTTAGAGGTGTTTGGGGTAACCTTCTGTGTAGGGCTGAAAACAAAACCTCCAACTAGAACCCGTGTCTGTGTTTGTGAGACCACTGTACAATGACAATGACAATGACAATGGTTTATTTGTGCATATTTTTACAAGAATTTATGTTATTTTAATTAAAAAAAAATGTAGATAAAAACATAATCTAAATTATAACATTAATATAGAGACAATTGACCATAATTTTATGCACTGCTGGCTGTAATAACTGGGAGTTAAACTACACAGCTAAATGTAAAGGTGTGCAGATTTTGCCTCTGCAGACAAGAAATCCTAGCTATGTTACTGTAGAAGGTGAATTTTCTCCTCACACAAATTTTTAATTTGGAGCATCCTTTCTGATCCAGAACTGATCTTGACTTACTAAAGGCTAATAACTATGGCTTTATGAGGGAACATTATAATGAGAAATTCAAGTTGGCAGGTGAGTTGATTTTGTGAATATCAGATACCCTTGTTCCTGGGCTTTTATTTAGCCATGTATATATGCAGCGTTCATTACTCAGAATTGTTTTGCTAAATCAAGATAAA
Organism: Zoanthus sociatus; assembly: GCA_025331085.2. Taxonomy (NCBI): domain Eukaryota; kingdom Metazoa; phylum Cnidaria; class Anthozoa; order Zoantharia; family Zoanthidae; genus Zoanthus; species Zoanthus sociatus. The sequence continues at coordinate 1,150 of JAOBAY020067198.1, read as the reverse complement.
CGGTTACTGTGCCACTATCTGGTATATAAACTAGACCCCTACAGGCGTTTACTCGGGCTACCTAATGTGCCGTGGAAAGCAGATTATCTTGTCATAAGGACGCTGCATACAGCACACCGTGGGTTGCCTATGTTTCATTAAGGAAAAATAAATTATTTTGACCCTGACAACAGCAAGAGTATAAATTTACCTAGCAAATTCTATTTTATTCTTTGTTATAAGTTTGCAAGATTGTAGATCCTTACCTGAATACAAGTAAATCAAGTTTCATATTAATTTATAACATTTATATATCTGGAAAACAACGCCTGGGTCATTTATTATCTATACTATAGGGTTGACATAAAATGCCGGCGAGGATAGACAATTTTGTTGTACCTTTCTGAGACGATTTTTAAAAACATTTCGAGTCTTTAATTTTTTATAAAAACATGGGATTAATGGCATGTTAAGTTTTGCTTGCATGCAAGAATTGGGAATTTCAGCTTTGCATGTCAAGCGATGTGATGTTGATAAAAACTTGTTAATTTCGTCAACTCAGCGGTCGACAGAGAAAACAAGATGAATAAATTAAATAAAGTTAAATTTTTGTTCATATTCTTGCCTTAGCACAATTACGTTTTCCGAATCCTTACAATTATTGAAATCTAAATGCTAGTTAAACTTTATGCACTTCTAATTCAAATTTAACTATCAATGAACAGAAGCGTTGTAATTACTTCGAACCAAAAATATACTGATTTTGGGAAAGCAAGCATTCTACGTTCGTAAATTGATTCCGATAACCAGTGGGTATTTTACTGTTGTGTTTTGTGTCCGGGTTAAATAAATTTCACAGTATCAAAACTCAGTAGTCTTCGAACGATTATTTGCTTGTCTATACTGTCACTGATTCTAGTTGGCAAACTTATGAAGTTGTTATTTTGTCACAGCCGAAAAATATTGGCTGCACAAGTTTTTAAAATTTACCAAGCAAATTATGTTTTATTCAGTGTTATAAATTTGCCAAATTGTAGAACTTTAACTTGAATAATATAAATAGACATCTGGAAAACAGCGTCTGGCTTATATTTATTATACCCGGCAATTGTTTTTTTCAGAGAAGATAGACGCTATTGTTGTACCTTTCTGAGACAATTTATAAAAAAGC
>JAOBAY020067187.1:0-12152 GCA_025331085.2 Zoanthus sociatus | reverse complement strand
AGAAAGGGATGGAGAGGGAGAAGAAAGGGATGGAGAGGGAGAAGAAAGGGATGGAGAGGGAGAAGAAAGGGATGGAGGGGGAGAAGAAAGGGATGGAGAGGGAGAAGGAAGGGATGGAGAGGGAGAAGGAAGGGATGGAGAGGGAGAAGAAAGGGATGAAAGGGGGAATCAAAGGGATGGATGGGGGGAAATGCTGGCTCAGAAATGTTATTCTTGAAGATGCAGATTATGGAATGCTGTCGTGTTGCAAAACAGCTCGAATGTAGGTGAACAAAATTTTGTGTTCATTTTGTTTTTGCTACAGGAACTTTTCTTTCTAACAATGAAGCACAAAGAGTTGCTGTCGGTGTTTTCAAACGAACTATTTCTCTCTGGTAGGCGTTATGTTTTATTTGTAGTTGCAACTTTGCGATAGATGTGTGATCGATAATCTAACACAACAAAAGTATTTGTGTTTTGTGCTTTTAACGAATCTTTGCAGACTTTAGGAACATTGAGCAAGGAGGATAATAATAAATAAGAATAAACAACATTTTTTATACTCGGAATTTGGAGTAGCTGAGAAGCTAATTTCCCCGAGTTTGACACACACACGACACAATTAGTAGGAGGCAAACCAGTTGGCTCGTTACATAGTGTGGTAGATTTGACTCGGGGATCACCCAAGGCAAATCCAGACAGGGGTCAGAGTGAGATTTGAACCCAGGACCTCCGCATACAAATCTAGCACCCTGACCACTGAGCCACGCTGCCTCCACAAAGGATGGCGACGCCGACAACAACGGCAAAGAACAATAGTAAACACAATAACATCTAAAGCTTAGTAACTGCACGTGTTGTATTGTCGCTAAGATTAGAGCGTGACAAGACCTTTTTTAAGGTCACTATCTACCCTAAATTTTGGTGGATAGTTAAGGAGTTGACAGAAGTATTTGAGTTAGAAGAATTTTGGGGATGACTGCCAAACGATCGCTCCAGACGATGCGAAAGTGCAACTTTCGTTAGGGGACGGATTGACGATTTTCTATCAAATATTAACTCCAAAATTAATTTTCAAACTTCAGTAAAATTCCCCAAACTCAAATTACTCTTAAAAAGCTACATTTACAAAACCTATCTTCTCCCTCAAATCTCATCTAAAAATATTAAAATATTCAAGAGGTTTCCTGTGATTATCGGATTTTTCACGTGTTAAAATAGATAGAGATATCAAAAATATCACTAAAAGTAGCGAAAAAATTGTCTGAGGATAGAGAGTGGCAGGTATTCTTACGGCTCTAAAATTCCTAATTTTATTTTCAGTTTTCTTAAAATACCTAATTTTTCACCCATTTTGGGCTATTTTCCCTAAAAATCCCAAATTTTTGTTTTTTTTATACTCGTCCGCGGTCGCCCGATAACGTGCACGGCATTTGCAAAGACTACATCTGAAGATGCCAGCTTAAGATTCGATCAGTATTTGCTGCCTGACTATCCTGACTCCAGAGACAACCAAGCGATGGAAAGCAATTGTGGTTTCTTTCATGTTATGAAAAGTTTTCCCAATGAAGAATAACTGAGGAATGATAATGATGCTCATTCTACCAGATGGTGGTACCAAATTTGTAGCATATATCAGGTTATCAAGATGCTTATCTATCATGACTTCATAAGTACTGGTCTGGTTGTTCAAAGGGCAATGAGAACTAACTCAGGGTTAAGTTTTTAATCTCGAAGTACGTCATTTGGTGTTGGCAATTAAAGGAAAAAAACTCGATCCTTGGCAGAGTGACTGTTTAGTAGTACTGCCTGAATACGGCATGTCTTTGCTCGAGTCACAGTCTGCCTACAGTTGCCTAACAATGCCTGATGTGTACCTGGAATCTTGTTTGATTGTTGTTTTGTATTTATGGAATTGTTATTTTCTATCTTTTGTTCCATAATGCTTAAAACTATTCCTTGTTGTTTAACTTTGATCTGTAGTACCATACAGTTGTAATTGATCATTTTTTAAGCTGTACAAATTAGAAGGGATACGGGCACCCATTCATCGGCAGATGCCCTGAGAGTTAGTACCTTTTGAAATTGTATGGCATATTTTGAAAGCTATTGTTAATGAGCAAATAAATATATTTGAATTGATTCAGCTTCATATGTAGATCTTGCAATGCTGTGCATTTCTAATTGATTTGGATAAATTCGTTATACCTACATTTAACTCTACAAGAGGTAAGCTTTTACTATTATTTGCATAGCACCATCCAAAAGGGGCTGTTTTGATCATGATTTGGCCTATAATGGTAAGTGATTACCTTCAGAACATCACTCAGCATACATCCAACTTAGGTAGATGTGAATATATTCTTGTAATTTTGTCCTAAAATTTCCTATTTTTAAGCCATTTTATCCCTAAGGTTCCCTAAGAATTATATTTAAAAATCAGTGTGTTTCTTAAGGCCGGTACATTGGTAAATTGTACCAACGTTCCCAGACGGCTGTACCGGTTTTCCCCAACTCGAAAACTCAAAATAATTTTGGGGATGCCCCCAGACCTATCTAGATACGTAAGCATTCGGCGCTTGATGACCTCGCACCCACTTCAGGTGTATCTGCTTTCCCACTTAAAGTACCCCACTTCCCAAGCCTTAAGAAATCCCTATTGTTTCCCTTAAACGCTCCTCAGGGCTGTAAGAATGCCTGGAGTGGCCTTAAGTTTTCAGGACTGCAAGGTCGTAGCCGAACAGATTCTCTGTTAGTATTTGTTTAGCTCCATGGAGAAACATTTGGTCGGTTTCTGCTCACAACATTTAAGGCGAAGAAAACAAACCCCTTATGAACTGCGCAAAGAAATTTATAAAGAGTAAGCCCGAAATGCGATTTTTCTGAACCGTCATCGTTCACGTTCCCGTTTCTATTGCAAATGTTCCTTTAGTTTGTACAAGGCATTTCTTTCCTTCCTAGGACGTACCTGAACCAGTCGGAGGTGTTGAAACCCTTACTGAACCCAGTGTACGAACAGAATGACTCTGTGTTGTGGCCCTCGGTTGCCGCCCAGAGTTTGGTGAGTGCTTGGCTCTTTTCGTACACAAGATTTCTTTTACAATCCGATTGATATCATTTGAGTTAGAGAAATCAATTTCTGTAAAAGTCGTAATTATTGTTGTTGTTGTTGTTGTTATTGTTATTATTATTATTAGTATTATTGTAAATGTTTATACTCAACAACATTCTTAATAATCAGCCAGTTATCTTCGTCCTCACCACCATTACCACCACCACCAGCATCATCATTTTCAATATCATCTCCTTCAACATCATCGCCTTCATTATCATATCAATGTTATCATCATCATCATCATCATCATCATCATCATCAATCTTATCATCATCGTCATATTTAACCTTACCATTATCACATTATCATCATTTTCAATCTTTCCATCATTATCATATCAATGTTATCATCATTATCATCATCTTATCATCATTATCATCATCATGTAATTATCATATCATCATCATATCACCATCATATCATCTTCATATCATTATCCTCATTATCATATCATCATCATATCATCATTATCATCATCATATCATCATCATCATCATATCGTCTTTATATCATTATCCTCATCATGATATCATTCCTCGTTATCATATCATCATCATATCATCATTATCATATCATGATCATATCATCATCATATCATCATCATTATGATATCATCATATCATCTTCATATCATTATCCTCATCATCATATCGTGAATAATCATCATCATTATCATCATCATCATTATCACCATCATCATCGTTACCACCACCACCATCATCATCATTTCATCATTTTCAATCGAACCATCGTCATCAATATTTTAATTGCTAGTATCTATTACGATACTCGTTATTTTCGTCGTTATGGCGTTGGCATTCTTAATTTCGTCATTGTACCTTTTGTTTCTAAAATTAATTTTTCACACCAACGTTTCACCGAAGGCATTGTGGTCAAGTCTGTTCCTAAAATGGCGTGGAGAGAGTAAGAACCAAGACCTACTGTGGGGGGAGGTGAAGCGAATACAGGAAATCAATCAAGAGCTCCAGTCAAAAGCTATTTCTTTGCGAAGGTGAGTAGAAAATGTTAAAGGGGCTGAAATTATCTATCGAATATAATTCGAAATACGTATGTGAAAAATAATTAAGTTTTAGTCAAATTTTGTATTGTATGAGGACTTGTAGTTTGAGAAAGTCGGCCAGGGAAATGGTGATTATCGGAAATTAGGTCATCACCTTTAAATCTAAACATGTATATTAGATATTGTTTTAAATGATGACAGATTGAGAAGTGTTTTTTTTATTACAATAACATCACAACATTTTCACCGAAAATATAGACTAAAAACTAGTTTATTCTCATAGAAAGCTATTTTGTTTTAGTGACAATACTGTTCTAGTTTCGGCAATTAACGGTATATTGCGGGCTCTAAATACGTCACCATAATTTGAACCGCTGATCGCATTTTTTGTGTGTACCGAAATGCTAGGGACATCCTTGAATCGACTCTTGATACGGTATGGCGGACTTGAACCCGCTGATCGTATATATCGCATGTTCCTTGCTAGTGACAAGCGATGATTACACTCCATCAACCGTGTGTTCCAAATAGGAGACTACTCGCTTTGCTTGCAGCAATTATTTTGAAACTCCGCAGTAAAGTTGTCCTTGTAGCTCAGTGGGTAGAGCGTCCGCCCGGTGTTCGGAAGGTCGTGGACTCGAATCCCGTCATGGGATTGAAAAAGAAGACACTTCATAGCAGTAGTTAGTTTTTTGTTTATTTCCATCAAACCATTGCCCAAACCATTATTTACAACCTTGTTTAGCGTTGATGAAGACGTAAACCAGATCGACTTCTTGAGTTAAGTCCTTCATTTTGTAGTAAACAGTATTTTGTCGTGTATAAGTCGATCCCCCAATTCGTATTAAAAAATAGCCAGTTTTAAAATTTTCGTGTATAAGTCGATCCTCATTTTTCACAAAATCAAACAATAAAATTACTGTATTTAATAAATTTAAGATACTGATCACGATAGCAAGAGTGGGGAGGAAGAACGGAGTTTGTTTTCCTACACAACGACAGGAAAGTCAGGGTTAACTCAGTTTCATAAAGTAAACTTTAGTGAAAAACAGGTGCAAACAATTTTGCGCCTGTTTAGCGATATGACAAGAAGTACGCCCATTTCAAGGGCAAGTGTCATAAAAAGACTTGCGGATGATGAAGAAGGAAAGAAGCTTGCGGCTGTTATGAATGTCTCGCAGATTATAAACAGAATTAAATACCAACGCAGATAATTGAGAGAGAAAACTGTGGATAAGTGATTCCTTTTGAAAATATCAACCGTATATACTCAAATTATTACAAACATGAAGTGAAACAACGTTTATGTTAAGGTTAGCTACAAAATCACTTACTCAAGTAGGATTTTGCGTAATCCGTCGCTTCAGAATCACCGGGAGTCTAATAATTACAATTTTTTTGAGGATGGTTGATATTTTCAAATGGAACAGTTCATCCCATATGTTGTCAGCCTTCGTTTTAAGAGTTTCATGCACAAATTTAATATAACTAAAATTTTTAGACAGAGCGGCGGTTTTAGTTTTTCCTTCTGTAAGTAAGAAAAAAAAGTTATGGCCAGCATTCTGTCTTTTTGGAAGCAGGGGAAGAATTAGTTACTCATCATGTACAAAACTTTTTGGGATGTTGCCCGTTAAAATTTTACTTGTCAAACACACGGGTGCAAATGCTCGATCATGTTTAAACTAAGAACAAAAACAGTACATGGCATATTACGCTCTATCTCGGGGGAAAGCAAACCTTAACTCCACATGAAGATATAATGCTTCACTGAAACATGTAAATCAGTTAACCCGTTAATTGAATTGTTGTTACTAACGTGATTATTTCAAATCAAAGCCTTTTCAAGCTTATTTGTTACAAACTGTTTGTTACTACTTTGATAGCTTTCGCTCAAAATGCAGCAAGTTTGAAATACACTTTAAAATTATTCAAGCATTACTTTTAAAGATAATTAGGTAGTTACAGTAAAGTGCCATTTTGAAGTTGTTGTTTTGGCCTTTTGAAAGAAGTGCAATCAGAACAGTTACGTTACAGTTACGGAGCCTTATTTATGATTGATAAATGAAATCATATTTTGTTGCTCGTTTTTTTTTTCGCTCGTGTATAAGTCGAGGTACAATTTTTTAACTAAATAATTTATCATAAAGGGTCGACCTTTAAAATACGGCACGCAGTTTGCATTGGCCTAAAATTCAAAATGTATATCTATTTGGAATATTTTGCCTTTATCTTTACCTACTTATTTAGTGGTATTTCTAGAGATAAAGTTAACAAAAGAAAAGTACCTATATTTCCATTTTTGTAGTTAACCATGTTAAAATTGAACAAAATAGACAAAAATGTTGGTGCGCAGTTAAAAGCATTTTATCTTACAATTTTACTTAGCCCTCTAACATGAACTTTAGACACATTGAAGTTTTTGTTTTTATTGCATTTTATTTTCTGTTGACATTTTACTGAACTCGCCCGACGAGAAAAAAAAATTGTAAAGTATCAGTAATTCTTTTAATTAAAATGTACAAGTACTTAAAACTTCTCTGTGAAATTGTTTACTTGCCAGATGGCAGGACAATTTGTTAATCCAACTCCATAAATCCTGTCCATGTACATGGTTAAAGATATATATATTTTTTCATTAAATGCTGTATGCACTTTTGAAAAAGCTTTGAGTCGATTCTTAGTAAATGTTTTTTTGCCTAAAAAATCTTTCTCTCTCATCTCTATACTTTCGATGGTGTGGCCCTGGTGAAATAAAACGTTTATTTTGAAGTTACAAAAGTGCCCTATATACAGTTACCAAAGTGCCCTACACGTTACAAAAGTGCCCTAAAGTTACAAAAGTGCCCTTCAAGTTACAATAGTGCCCCACAAGTTACAATAGTGCCTTGTTTAAGTTACCAAAGTGCCCTACAAGTTACAATAGTGCCCTGTCAAAGTTACCAAAGTGCCCTGTCAAAGTTACCAAAGTGCCCTACAAGTTACCAAAGTGCCCCACTAGTTACAAAAGTGCCCGTCAATAGTTACAAAAGTGCCCGAAAAAGGTTACAAAAGTGCCAATACCTCTGCCTCCCTCTCTCTCTCTCTCTCTCTCTCTCTCTCTCTCTCTCTCTCTGTCTCTGTCTCTGTCTCTCTCACTCTCTGTCTCTCTCACTCTCTGTCTCTCTCTCTCTCTCTCGTTTTTAGATGAGAATTTGTGCCTTGAGCATTGTAGTAATGGCACATATCAGCTTCGAAAGTGGAAGATCAATGAGTGTGATGTTCACAAAGGAGTTAAACACAAACGATGTGGTTGTAAGTCGCCATTTGTAGTTTTTCCTTTCCCGACTAATTTATCTGACGCGGAAACCAGAAGAGATTGGATCAGAGCTGTTAACCGAAATGATCCTAAGACTGGCAAAACTGGCAGCCAACTTTTGATTCAAGAGTCTGTTCTTGTCATTTTGTAGACGGAAAACCTTCAGAAGCTCATCCAAGTCCTTCAATTAATCTCGTAAGGGAACGTGCTGTAAGTGGGGTATCGAGCTCACATTTCGTACCTAAAAGGAAGAGAAGTTTACCTAATAAATCAAGGGCAATCGTTCCCAAGAAATCAAAAGGAAGTAATGAAATTATAGATGTTGATGGTGTAATAATAAACACTGAAAGAGACACAAAAGAAATTTCAGGACCTAATAATGACTCAATAGCAATATCCACCTTCAACGATCATGACTATGCCTTGCCTGCATCAACACTGAAATGCAACTGCAGGAAGGACTGTAATTGTACTGGTTGCTCAAATAAGGATTTAGAAATTGCATACCTCAAAGACAAAATCAACAAGGCATATTCCATCATCAGAGATGTCATGAATGAAGATAACATTAAGGCACCAAAAAAGAACAAATTTATACAGACTGATGAAAAAGTTAGTCTTTACACTGGTTTGCCAAACAAAGCTTGTTTTGATGGCTTATGTAAGCTCTTACAGAAGAAATCTTCAAACGTCCGACATTGGAAGGGGACAAAAGTGATAGTTACAAAGGTTAAGAAGTTTCCAATTAGGAAGTCAAAGAAAATTGGTAAAAGGGGGCCACAAAGGAAGCTAACTGTTAAAGAAGAAGTGCTTTTGACATTAATGAAATTGAAACTTGGTCTTCCAACTGAATTAATTGCAGATATTTTTCTAATCAGCAATGGACTGGTTTCACAGATATTTAACACTTGGATAAAATTTCTAGCCAAGCAACTAAGGCCAATGATTTACTGGCCAGACCGAGATACCATCAGGTCAAAGCTACCACATTCTCTGAGGGCATATCCAAACTTACGTTGCACTATTGATTGCAGTGAAATTTTCATAGAGAGGCCAAGAGACCTTAAAATTCAAGCTTTAACCTGGTCAGATTACAAAAAACACAACACTATCAAATTTTTAGTGGGCATTGCTCCAAATGGGATGATTAGCTTCCTGTCTAAAACATGGGGTGGCAGAGCCTCTGAACAGTTTATTACAAGGGAATCTGGATTTCTAGACGGGCGTTGACAAAACCCGGACCGGATCGGATCGGATCGGATTGCGTCCGATTGACAAAACTCGGACCGGATCCGAAAAAAATCGGATCCCCATAAATTTCTGTCAAGTCACGTAACATCTCATGATCAAGTTTTGGCATAAAAATATGACTGCCATTTTTTGTCCAAAACGAACAGTGAATGCAGGCTGTAGAATTTCAAACAAGTTTAATCAATTTTAGTTTAAGAACGTACATATTGGAGATTGATTGGAGCTATCCGCTAGTAAACGTGGGAGACATCCAAATATCCATACAAGCTCTGCAGCCTTGAGAGAAACTGATGTCAAACATGGCGACCGTTTAAGTTTTCGATCGGAGGTAACGAGTGCTGCTCAAGTGAGGCCGCTACGATTTGACCGTAATTGATTGTAGCTGAAAATGAATATCCACAGACGTTCTCGAGCTCACAATACGAAATGTTTAGTTGGTTTATTAAGAACGGACGTGACCGTGATGGGAAAGAGGTGTTGCGTTACATGCAAGTGGCGTATTGTGACAGTGTTGCGAAAAGCAGTGTTAAATTACAGTGTCGACGTCGATTTTGAGCGCTCTATAAAACAGTGTATGGAGTCCGAAATAGCGTTCTATCAAAAAGTTCGTTAGGGTAATAATAATCTTTAATAATTGCTCCTTAAAAGGCTTTTCGGTAGCTATTTACAATGATGAGTCAGTAAGTTACAATAATGTTTAAATAAATTTTAAAAAAACTATGTACAGTGTGCAAGGCTACAAATGTGTTTCTTATGGCATATTGATATAAGATAGATAGTTTATTAATAATCTTTGCAACCAAAGGGTTGAATTACCATTATTTTTACAAATATGTTACAGTAGACTAAGACTAAATATAGAAATCTAAGAATATATCAAAAGGGGACTATTTACAAAAAAAATAAAAAATATATGTTAAGAAATATATATTGATCTAGTTGTGCCGCTCGAAATACATATTGGTCTATGTAAAACGCGAGAGACAATTTGTAACAATAAAGCTCAGTATTGCAGAAGCGGTTGGTCTTAAATTTGGGGACGCAATAAAAACGTTGCCGTCTAAGAGATATATTTAAATTATTTACTGGTGGTAGGAGATCATGAAGTTTACTGCCTTTGTCGCATATTGCCTTATAAAAAAGCTTGTCGGCTTATGATCGTCTGCGTATTGCTAGATAAACGAATCCTGCCTTTCCTAAAGCTTCTTCGTACGAGGAATAAGGATAAATTATGCATAATGCACGACGTTGCACCTGCATGTTCTAACGAGTTAGATAATTATGTATAGTTTTCAAAATAATAAAGTACTGTATGTGAACTTACCTCGTCTGTTTTCTGTAGTTCTTTGTGCCTGTTTAGGCGAAATAACTATACCTTTAGTGTTGTGAGCTTGGGGCGCCTGTGGAATATCTTATACGAAAAAGAACCATTACAACTTTGCTTCACTGAGCTGCGGAAAAAAGCAGTCGTTTTTTTTTATGCCAAAACTTGATCATGAGATGCTGCGTGACTAATTTGGCGGAAATTTATGGCGATCCGATTTTTTTCGGATCCGGTCCGGGTTTTGTCAATCGGACGCAATCCGATCTAGGTTTTGTCAATCCGATCAGATCCGATCCGGTCCGGGTTTTGTTAACGCCCTTTCTAGACAAAGTAGAGCTTGGGGACTTGATTCTGGCTGACCGTGGCTTTCCTCTTCGTGAAGATCTGATCATGAAAAGGGCAACCCTGAAGATTCCTCCCCCCAGCACTGGTATTGAACAAATGACTCAAGAAAATGTCAGAGTTACAAAAAAAATTGCAAATGCCAGAATCCACGTAGAGAGAGCCATAGGTAGAATGAAGAATTTTGCTCTGTTAAGACACACAATGCCAATTACTCTCTTACCAGTTGCTGATGACATTGTCACAGTTTGTGCATGTCTATGTAATTTCTTGCCACCTTTAGTTAACTAGTTAGCGCAGATGTTTTCTGTGATACATGGATGTTAGTGAATTGTAATAATTTGTTGAGTTTGCATATCAAAAATGATGTAATATATTAAATTGCATTTGGTGAGTTATTAATGTATCTGTGCAAAAATGTTAATACAACACCTAGGCCTGCATCAATGCTACATTATACGAAAAATGGTTTTAATGTTTCTATGGTGCGCAAATCACTCTTTCCAACACATATTTGTTGGCAAGAGTGATTTGTGCACCATAGAAACCTTAAAACCATTTTTCCTTTAAAAGTCGTTCTTTTATGGCCGCCTTGAATTAAACTATTATGGGTTAATTAGAACATTATAATTAAGAACTGCATACCCAGAGCTTAAAATTTGAAGGTATGCCCAAGAAGTGCATAAAATAAATTACATACCCAGCAAAGCAAGTGCATCTAGCAAACGAACAGAGTTATCAAGTGAATGAACGTTAATATACAAGTCTGTACCTAATAGATAAGGATAATAATAATAATAATACCAACACCAAGAATAATCATTTTAGTAATAATGCATCTAATAATAATTATTATTATTAATTAATGACCACAAAGGTTAGTTCAAATGATATCTACTGAAAATCGCAGTTTTATTTGTGATAAAATGGTGGAAATAACACTCATGTCTAATACACACAATCTGACATGGGTCGACATAGCAAAAGTCGGACCGTGTCAGGTCGTGAAACACTTTGAAAAAAGACACCATGTGACATGGGCCGAAAGAGCAAAAGTCGACCCGTGTCAGGTCGTAAGCCGGATGTCACGGTGTATGATTTTATAAACTGTCACACGGTGGTATGAAATGTTGACGGCCCATAGTGGCCGTCACGATGCGACGTAGCAAAACTCGCTCCGTGTCGGGTCGAGAGACATTTAAAAGTCATTCTTTTATGGCCGCCTTAAATCTTATGTAGAAACGTCAAATTCAGTTCGTAATTTGTGTATGCGTCATTCTTTTATAAACGGCTAAAATCTCTTGTGAAATGCCGCATTCAGTTAATAATATGAGTATGTGTAAAAATGACATTTCGACGACATCAAGTTGTCATTATCACAAACTTGTAATTGAATCCACGAAGCGAAATATAAGCGTCTACTGTAATCTATTTAGATAATTATGAATTTAAAGAAAAGAAAAACAAACAAAAGAAAACCAAAAAACAATAGCGTGAGACAAACAAGGTCAAATACTTATAGATTTAAAGAAAAGAAAAAAAAACAAATAAACCAAAAAAAAAAAGAAAACAACAATAGTATGAGATAAACATTTACATCAAAGGATAGAGGAGCATAGGAGACCATCATCATCTATTGGCAAACACTTGATCTACCATTCTCTTAACAACAAGGACATAGGAATGTTAATCTTTAATCATTTTAAAATTCTAAACGCTGCCACTCTAAATTTGATTGTTTATTATATGAGATGCTTTTCATTAGAAATCTAAAACCTTCTCTTAACGTCCAATCAGACTCTATCAAAGCAAAACTGTTTATTTG
>JAOBAY020067177.1:0-12153 GCA_025331085.2 Zoanthus sociatus | reverse complement strand
CCTTTGTCATTACTACTGCTTCACAGAAACTCTGAGAAAAAAGAAAGTTATTACACTAGTTTTAAACAATCAGAGTTTGTTTCAAATGGATTTTGAAACCCAGGAAATACGTTTTTAGATAAACTAATTTTCAAAAATTTTCTTGAAGCATGCCCCGGACCTCCCTTGAAGGCCCTGCATTCTAGTCTTTGATTCGTTTTCATATTTTTTTTTTTTTTAGAACAATTGATATTGAATTAGATAAAAACAGTAATTTTAACTCAAACTTTCTACGTGTTTAGTCTTTAATTTTGAAGTATTTTGCTCATTACTCGGGCCTCCTATGCTAAGCCCGACTTCGTTTTTTTCCTGCCACCGAGTTGCAAAACGCAGTTTTTGACAGCTAGCTCGTCAAAAATTAGCCAATCAGCACGCGTATCGAGGGCAAACAACATGGCGAGGAAAGAAGAATTCGTTTCAGTCTTTAGCTTTCAAGTTTATAAGCTAGAATATGACTAAATTTAGCTGTGACTTGATCGATGCCGTTTATTGACTATGGTTGGAAGAAATTGTGCAGGGAACACAGGAATAACAATGCTGTTCATTCGCCGAAACTGAAGTCGAAAAACCATTCCTCTGTGGTGAACTTGTTCTTATTGATATACTGATATAGTGTACTACTGAACAATATTGGAGTCTCAGTAACTGGGGACTAGAAATATATTTGGCCTTAAACAATAAACCTTTTTTAATGTTTTAACGTTTCAGTTTTTTATAACCAATTAGATCATTTATTGATCCGACGCCAGCAGAATTTTCCTTAACGGTTGCCTGCAATACTTTTCTACTTTTTTATGCATGCAGTTTCATCGCGTATATTACTAAAGAAGTTAGGTGTAGAGTCTAGTATCAACTATATACTTTTATTGCTTCCAACTTTTTAGCTCTCTACAAAACGTGTTTCTAATATATATATTAGGAAACATAATATACAAACTTCATGTATGCTATATATAATAAACACTACATCTCCCCCCCACTTAAACTAAACCTCCAGGAAGACACAATTGGAACAACTAAACGAAATGTCAGTGTTCTTAACAATGTCAATATTCTGATATTATCAATCAACGTAACTATAACTGGGAAACTATTTATAAAACACATAGTCCTTTGCCCAGACTGGGGGTTGCCTAGTGCGGGCGGGCCGTGAGGCCGGATTAGCCGGGGGGTCTGGGGGTAGTGGTGGAACATCCATGGATTCTGGCGCTGTATTTGGAGTGGCTTGATCTGTTTGTGATGCAGATCTTCGGATTCTGGTTCTATTTCTTTGGTAAGTTTCTTGATATGAGCTGCATTTCTCATGTTTCTGTCGCTTTCTTGGTCCTCTATAATTACTGCGTTTCCACATTTCTGGGTTACCTTGTATGGTTTTGGCTTAAAGCTTGGAGATAGTTTGTTCTCACGAGTTTGTCTAAGTAGTATCTCGTCCCCTTCCGCAATGGTGTTGTGCTCTGCACGTCGCCTCGAATCTGCATACTCCCTCTGCCTTAGTTTGGCAAGTGCATCCCTTTCTCTCAGGAGATGTTGCCATTCTGCTTCAGTTGCTCTATCTTTTGGGATTTTCAGTCTTGGCAACTTGTTACGTAGCTTCCTACCCATTAGTAACTCAGCTGGTGATAGTCCAGTAGTTGTGTGCGGCGTTGATCTGTACTGCAAAAGGAAGTTTTCAAGTGCTTTCTTTCAGTTGGTTCCTTCAAGGGAGGCTATTCTTATTATCTTTAGAACAGTCTGATTACACCTTTCCACTTCCCCATTACTTTGTGGCCAATACGGAACTCCCTTCTTGTGTTCAATTCCTAGGTACTGTAGGAAAGTTTCGAATTCATTAGATGTGAAGGGCGGTCCATTATCACTGCGTACGCTCACAGGCAGGCCATGTTTCAGGAACATTCCCTCCATAGCAGTGATGACATGCTTCGCATCAGTCTTTCTCAGTAGGATTACCTCTGGCCAACGAGAAAAATTGTCAACTGTCACCAGCAGATGATTTCCTCCGGGGATCTCAAGTAGGTCAATGGCGAGGTCAGTCCATCGGCCTTCAGGAAGTTGGGTTGATCGAATGGGTTCTGATTTAGCTTGTGGTGCAACTAGCGGGCATGGATAGCAGGCCTTAACAAACTGCTCAACCTGCTTATCCATACCTTTTCTCGCAGCCGTGCTTTAGTACGCACAATTCCTTGGTGGCCTTCATGTGCTAGTAATACTGCGCGCTTCCATGAGCTTTCTGGCATCACAATGCGGTCCCCACGCATTACCAACTGTCCTAGGACCCACATGTCATCTGACAAGGCCTTGTACATGGTCCCAGCTAAGCTGGTCCAATTGCCAGTTGTTATTGCATTCCGCACCAGTCTTAAGTTCTTATCATTCTCTGAAGCAAGCTCAACTTCCTTTGGTGTAAGGGTACTTGGTACCGCTTGGCTTGCAATATTGCATGCGTAAACCTGGCTTTTCTCGGCATCAACAGTTTCTGTAGGACCAACTGGGAGGCGGCTCAAGGCATCAGCAGAGTTTTCCTATCCTTGTATGTGCCTGATGGTATAACAAAACTGTTGCAGGTACAATAGCCACCTTTCAATTCTTGGAGATGGGGGTTTGGAGTTTAGTCCCAACACAGTAATCAATGGCTTATGGTCCGTGCAGAGCTCAAACTTAGTTCCATACAAGAATATGTAGAACTTTTCACAGGCCCATTTCACAGCTAATGCCTCCCTCTCAAACTGAGAATATCGCTGCTCTACCTTGCTTAGTTTACGGCTGGCATAGTACAGTGGTATGAAGCAGCCATCAGATTGTCGTTGTTCAAGGATTGCTCCAAGGCCGACAGGTGAGGCATCTGTTGTCAGTCTGATCTCAGCATCCTGTTTAAAATAAGCCATTACAGGTGCATGTGTTAGTAAGCTCTTAATTTGCACAAACACTTCTTTCTCCTTATAGCTATATGACCTTTAGTTGTACCCGGAATTACAGACTTTACAGACTTTAGTTACATCAGTTACATCTGCAATGTAAAATTATTATAATTTTGTTTTTTTTAATTCTCTGCAAATAATGAAGATTGGGTACTAGCTACCTATAATAACCAGAAGGGCTAGAATCTAGGCAGCCATTATTGTGATTATAATATATAATATAGTAAGTGGAAGGTCATGCACCAAATGAAATTCTACTGAAACACACACACATAAACAAACAAAAACAAACAAATAAACACACACACATAAACAAACAAAGCAAAAATAAAAAAGGGCACACTTGGCAAGGCATGAATAAGATTCTCGTTGGCGCTTTTCCTGTAGATATTCCTAGTGCTACTACTAGTGACCAGTCGGTCACTTCCAGGTGTAATCCACTGGTTGCTTATTGTGTTGATGACTTCAAAGCTTTAGGTTGACTTATTGTCTTTTGTTTTCTTTCGATGCTCCTGTTTTTAAAGTTGTATCAAAATTTGTTTAAAGGAAAGAAAAATAAACCACAAACTTAAAATCCATGTTTTATGTAAACAAGACTTTCTAGAAGCCTTCACTAAGCTATCTTTTGTTCCAGGTCTCTCTTCTCCTCACAACACAATTATGAAGCTTATGAGTCGAGCTGGTGCCGCAAGGAACTGTGGGATACACATTTGTCTGGACGAGAAAAAACACGGAAAACAAACCTATTTTATGACTGGGCTTACCACAGGTAGCCCATGCAGTAAAAAGGCAGGAAGTGCTAGTCTAGTGAAGACATTAAAAATAGTTCAACAAATCTTATCAGTATACTGAATTTTTACCTCTTTCTCAAAGGTCCAACGTGATTACAATACCTGCCTTTAAAACTGCTGATGTTACAGAAAAGATTATCTTAATTGTCAAGGCAAAACACCAGAAAATGCAATTTTTTTTAGAACAAGTATTAGAAAGTCTGCTTTTAAAAACTTGCAGATATATATTTTTCATGATCAGTGTTTTAAATATAGAAATCCGAAATGCTGCCTCTCCACTTCAGCTCAAATCTAAATTGCGAACATCCTTTAACATTCTTAAATGTTAACTTGGTGTGTTTGCTTATCATACAAATGCTTAAGCAAACTAAATAAGTCTGTTTTTACAGTCTTACTGTGGGTTTATTTTCTCCTATGTTTTCTCTTTTTATTCTAAAGAAAATCGACTAAATTCACCACCAGTCAACCTGTGTTTCGTTTTAAGGTATACACTGACTTCGACTACACGTCAACCTATGTTTGATCTAAGGTACTTTGCATGACTAAATTCACTACTCGTTTAACCTAAATTTAGTCTAAAATACTTTGATTTAATTTTCTACACATCAAACTATATCTAGTTTAAGGTACTTCGACTGAATTTACTGACTCCTCAACCTATTTTTAGTCTACAATACTTCACTTTCTTGGACTAAGTTCACTATACATGCATACGTCAAACTATGTTTGATATTATGTTTACATAAGAATAGTTTAGTATTTTTGTATTATTTTTTATTTTATACTTTGTGTCTTATTCAAGGAAAATGGCAAAATAAATAAACGAGATGAATTGAAACTAAATGTTAATGCACATTGCACCGCTCATATTGCAGTCTGACGGATGAACCAGAACAATGTGCTCAGCACCGTCCTTTGTTTCCTCATTTGATTATTGTTTAAAAGTTTTTATATCAGCCCCTTTTTCCACAATTTACCAAATAACTTTGGACAATCATCTCAAACAATGTAATCGGTTAGAACATTTGTATGAATTTTTTTCATTGGACCATTTATTTAGCGGATGATTTCACCATATTACCTCACTAATTGGGCGTTTTGCTTATGTTGATTTAGTACTTGTTTTAACTCACGAATATGTATCTTAAAGAGGTTATGTCACACAATTTTAGCATTTTTTTAAAAATACCAAAAATGCCTTGCCCTCAACTGAATGCCAAAAATAATGGTCCAGGTTTGTTATTCAAGACTATATTATGACGTTTATTCTGTTTTCTGTTATTTGTTGCTGCAGATGGCAAAGATTGAAATGGATTGAAATTTGAAAAAGTTGGGCCAATCTTTTCAAGCTTTGATGCTATCTCAACAAAAAATTCTAAAAAAAGTATCATGGACATGGTTTGTTTGTTTTTAAAACATTCATTAGATATTCACCCTAAAGTTAATTTATCAGAAACATTTTTTTTTTTGCATAATTAAACAACTAAGTAACAAAACAAAAAAGTCAAAATGAAATTTAAAAGCCCCTTATTTTTTTTTCTTAAAAATTTCCTCTTTAAATCTTTTTTATACTGCCTTGGTCGTCAAGCTTTCGAATTTTAAAAATTGTATTTTTAGAAATTCCAGAAATACTGTTCAGATATACGGCTGTGCCAACAAATCAGAGATAGCCTGACAATTTGTTTTATTTGAAGTAGTTTGTAAAATTAAAGGAAATAACATCCGAAATAAAGCGTAATGCGGTTATTACATAAAGTCTGAAATTTAACTAAATGCCAAACTAAGATAAATAACGAACATCAAGAACAGATTTTAAGGGACCGTAATTTAGTTTTTTGACAAAGCCAAAATGTTGGGTAGTTTAAAATTTCTCTAATAAAAAATGATCTTACAAGGGAAAATATAGACATTAATGCCTGGTACACGTAATAGGGAAAGGCAGAATAATGTGGCTTTTTATAAACCGTACCCGGTAAAAAAACATGAACCTGTCGGTGGAGTTGGGCACTTTTTATTTAACTCGGTTAAAAGCTGGGTAGCAAGAAAATTTAGCATCGCTTCTATTCCTCTTCGGTGCCAACTCGAGGCATAAATACTGAACAATCCCTAACTCTAGGTAATTTACTACAATTGTTCATTGCTCATTAATGTACCGAGGCTTTTAAAAAAACATTGATATTGCGGTAATATGATGTAATTCTGAGCACATGCCAAATAGAAGGCAGATACATAAAAAATATAAGTAACTATAAATAGACTGCGTAAACTTGTACTTTCTTTCTCTGTAGCGCACCGGAAGTTTTGTAAAACCTTTAGAAGGCTTGGAAAATGCGTTCCAAAATATGAGTAATGTATCCGTTATTAAATGTAACCAGGTCGGATAGGTTTTATGAATTGAAAGCATGTTTTTTGTTCTCATTTGCTTTTTGGATTTGCAAGCCATTTTTCAGTCCAATATGCAAACTAGAGTACAGACAGTTTTTCTTACTATATAAACTTCATTTGAACGTCATTTTCATGAGTAAAATATAAATATCATTTTTTTGAAAGTGAAAACATCGCAACGTGTAACTGAAAATGTATACCCTTGAAAGTGAGCGAAATTTGTAACTTTTAATATATTACACGGATAGAATTCATTCATTCAAACATCATTTTCCTGAGTAAAATATAATGAACTCATTGAGTCTTGCATGCTTTTCGGATTTGGAGGTGCGAATTTCAGAAGAGAAAAGATTATGTATTCTGCACAGCCTAAATACTTTCGGTAATGGCCATAGTCAGTCTATTAATTAACTAAGCTGT
Source organism: Zoanthus sociatus (assembly GCA_025331085.2). NCBI lineage: Eukaryota > Metazoa > Cnidaria > Anthozoa > Zoantharia > Zoanthidae > Zoanthus > Zoanthus sociatus. The sequence goes on along the minus strand of JAOBAY020067177.1, from coordinate 5,603 downwards.
AGTTTTCATACGTTTTTATATCTTTGTAAGAAAAAAAAACGGCTAAAAAGTTGGAATGAAAACTGTTTTTAAAATTTTAAAAAACGAGATTGAAATGACTCGTACCCAGGTTAATCTGGGCGGACTCCACCATTACTATTAACCCTGGAACGAGACTCTGATTTCTGGCAGAACATGGAGAAACAAAAATAAGAAAGCCCAACATTGTTACTCCCGAGAGGGCTTTTTCTTTTACAAAATAGCTTGCACGAAAACAAACAACGATTCCAAACTAGTCATGCAGGAAAAAGACGAAACAACTGATTGATTTTCCTGCAAGTACTGAATCGGTTTCAAAAAAGAGTTGAAGTTGTTTGAAGTGCGAAATTGTCTGTAAGTGTTGTGGTAAAAGCTTTTTCCTGATCTTTGCCAGTAGCTTTCTTGCACTGTATTTCCTGTTATTAAAAGAAGTCCGTTTTGTATATCGTATTTCTACCGCCAGTTTTCACAAAACACATTCAAAGTTTTAGAGACAATCGATTTTCTTTAAGTTAGAGCTTCATAAAAATAGAAATTAACTTCAACAAAATCTGACACACACTTTTTATTTGTAGTGTTTGAAGTTGGACAAGAGTGCAATTAGGCCAACCTCTCTCAGCTCTGTAAACATGGATATGAAAAAATCTCTTGTATAAATTAAAAAAGGCTTGCGAATAATTATCATGATAAGTACATAATGACTGGAAAAGTGTAAATCGTATTTTCCTACCGTATTCGCAAAATACGTGGCCTACAATGAAAGAGATGCGTTCTAGTTTATGTATCAAACTTTCAGTTTTATCTTACCAAATGGTGCAGATTAACATAATGTAATGTGAGATCATAAACACTTACATATTTATATACTGGAATTACATATTTATATACTGGAAAGAGTCTAATAAACTATCTATGGTACAGGCAATGAACAGTCACAGTTCTGAGTTTTAAACGGTCTTGAAGAAGATGCTATAACCACTTGTGTCTTCAATTAACAAGAAACGTTAACTGTACTTATAATTAAACAGTCCTTTTGGCACTCGTTTTTCAACTTAAACATACAGATAAGAAAAAGTCAATAGCTTTTTTTTATTTTTATGGTTACTTAAGTCTTAAGCCCTAAGGGTGGTTTTGAACAAGTGCAGTATTTAGTTGTTCTAATTCCAGAGTCCAGTTCATTAATTTTGCTCTTTTATTCGAAAAATGAATACTATTTAACATTTCGCTAATTAAATTCCTGCCGTGATTTGAGACACACACTCGGTCTGAATACCGTTGTGTAAACAGCGACTAGTATAGAAAAACCGCAAGCCACAAGCCCATCTTTTTCCGCAATTAAGATAACCAAAATATGAGAGTAACTCAAGAGTGCTCTCGAAATACCCTTGACTCGCCATTAGGAAATGTATACGTAATTGTAACGTTTTGTTTGCCTGATCTTAATGAAAGAAAGATATATACAAATAATGAATGGTGTATAAATTATAATATTACTGAAATTTCAAACATCAACTTGTATTTCTTTTATTTTTCAATTTTAGTAGTGTAGCCAGTGTCTGCGCCCCACAGTCACCATGTTGTTTCTCTGAATCATTTTTTTACAAAATAAAGCAAATTTAAAAAGAAAAAAAAAACTTTTAATCTTCTAGAAATAAAACATTTTTTTTCCGGTTTTGGGTTTAGTAATAGTATTGTGCATGTCTAGATCTGCCGCTCTTGGTATTTTCAAAAACATAACATTGATTATCACGTTACTTTAATTCACCCAAAAGGAAGCGATCATTAACCAGGCGATGTAATAAAAAGATAGCATTTTGCTTTTTGGTTAGATTATATATACAATATTCATTAGATTATACAAGCGAGAGAGGCTTTCGTGACCTAAAGAGAAACAGAAGGCTTTTTTTATCTGTTGGATATGGCGAGGCGCCCGCAAGGGAAGTCAATTGACGGAGTATTGGCTTCTCGCTGTAGATGCAGCACGCGATATGGCGGGTAATTACTTCCTCCTCGTTACTTTAGCTAAGGCTTAGACTGCAGCTGTTACTATGAAACGACTGAAAAGTATCATACCCGTATTAGTATGCTGTGATAATGCACAATTTTTTTCACTCAAAGCCGGCATTCTTTTTGCAATTATATGCCACATCACCAGGGAGCCGAATTGTTCACTGTAATCTTCAATAATTCAACAACCAAAAACGTTTAGGCTATCTGGGGAGATGAGGGGGCGGGCCTTAGCTATTAGATCCATTATGTGTTATCAAAGCATTTTCATGGGGCTCTTTTGGTTTGAAAATGATCTGTACTATTTTATTAGATCCTCTTCATATAATTCCAAGACCACTTGCCTCTTCTACCGGTCTTCCTTTTTCAAGCTAACTCAGGTTATCTAATGTTGTTAGAATGCATATCATCCAAAATTTTCTCTCATCTTCTGCAAAAGTCAAGAGGTCAAGAGTGCTTTTCTACTTACAAATAATTTTTGTTTAGAAGTACTGCTGTTCGCCTCTCTGTTAATAGCCACAGTTCATTAGTTATGAAATAGATATAGACATCACTATTTGTTAGTTTGCTGCAAATTAAGGCTATATAACTACCACTTGGGCGGAGGCAATTGTTAAGCCCCCTTACGGCAAATAAAAAATAAAACTTGCCCTAACCATGCCTATGAATGGGTATGCATGTTCTATTTACTTCAAAACAAAACTCAAAATGGTTAAGAGAAAAACAATGGTTTTGAAGTGGGCTGACCACACATACCTTCCCTTTACCAAATATTCCTCAAAACACTCAGAAAGCTAAGTGAAGGAAGAGTTAGTTAAGACAAAAAGACAATAAAACGGAAACGAAAAACATAAAATAGAGGTTATGTTAGTATTAAACACTCGTTCGTGAGTTTCGCTCCTGTACAGCCAATATCTTGTTCTAGCCAAAAACACGTGTTGGTGTGAATGATGACAGTTCGAATATTTTTGACAACTGTGTTTTTTCCTGTGTTAATGGAAATGCAGAGACTAAGATCCTAAAGACTAAACAATGTAATGGTTGTTGTTCTTTTGTGCTTTAATTTTGATCAAAGTAAACTTCCACAGGAATAATGGAATTTATTTGCGCTAAAGTAAACCAATGCTCCTTAGTTTCAATACCCAAGAAAAGCAAATTGCAAGTTAAAAAACGTTCAAACGCTTTTCAAATATTATATTTTGTTTCTGTATGCTTTTTTCTCCAAATCATGCAAGACTAAAAACTTTTAAAATAATTTTTTTTTTGTTGAATAAATTCAAAACCCTTTTAAAAACGTATTAATCATCTTTTATCAAGTGCTTAACAAAAACACAAAAACAAACCTCAAACTAAAAAAAACAGCTCGAAACCATCATGAATTAAAGTGAACTATTACATTAAGTCACAGTAGGTTTTCGTCTTTTTTTTTCCTTTTTGTTATCAAAGAGCACAATTAAATGCCAATCGACTAAATGTTAAAAGGGTGTATATTATTATACAAATGTATGAAGATATGTGTCTTTCCCCTGTTCAACTTGTCATTCTAACTTTTATCACTAAAGTCGGTCCAATTGTACACATGAGAGACGCACTGACAAAGAACATTAGGGATATGACAAGTAACTGAGTTTGGGTTATGTAAAAAGCTGTTGGAGTATAATAGAAACCAAATTAGTCTGCATATTTAAATATATAGACAAAGGTTCCTCATATTAATGTAAAAATAAGAAGTTGTATTAAAGTAAAAACTTTATACTTTGGTAGGTTTTATTAGCGGCAATATCGAGCAGAAATATCCAGATAGAATGCACAAATTTGTAGATTGCAAGCTAAGTAGAAATCTACTGAACTATGCTCTGCCCCTCTGAAAGCTAAAAATTGCTCTTCATTGAAAAAAAATTACCCACCTCTTGAAAGGGAAAAGGATCGCAGCACGTGTCAGTATCGCAGTTGGGAATTAAGAAAAAAAAGTCCGCTGCACATCCAACTCAAAATTGTTCTCTAGATTAGGATGATTTCTTTCATTTTTTCCTCTTAAAGCCATGCAGCTGTGTAATAAAAGTTCTCGAGTTCTTTAGATGTAAGTAGGCATAGAAGCAGAAACTGATAGAAGGGGAGTTTTCATATTTTTTCAAATATCTGTACCATTTAAAAAAGAAATAAAAACTATTTTCTAAAACTATTAAGAAAATGTTACAAAAAATCTCAAAATACTAAAATCTTTTCAACATTTTTTAATCATGAAATGAATTAAAAAGTCCAATGAAGAATTGCGTCAGAAGCTTTTTTGTCATTTAACAGTTGTTGAAAAGTCAAGTGTTCCACTAAAAGGGAAATAGGGGTTTAGGGGTGCGGTGGATTGGGCCGGGCATTATTTGCCCCTACACCTAATACTACAATCGTACTAGTAATTGTGCTTAATGTTTTGTTGGTATACATTCCTCTATATGGGCAATTTTAGTGTGTAACTCGCTATAGAAAAGTGAAAATTTACCATCTTTTAAAATACGCTTTTCTTTCCACACTAGCAAGCATTACTAATCAGTAAAAAAAGGTGATTACAAAAAGTTCTGAATTTTTAAAAATTATTTAAGATTTTTAAAGAACAAAACTGCTCGAAAGTTGTTTTCATTCTTCAACTTTCTAAATTACTCCCGTGCCTCAGAACCGTATACAAAAGGCATTAAAACCTTTTTTCATATTTTACACTGTTGCGTAGTCTGTTGCGTAAATTTGACAAAAAGTCAAGTAAAAGCTTTAGAGAATGGATACTTAAAATAGGGCTCCCAATTCAATTAAAAATGAGCTTCCATTGTTTGCCTGCCTAGTATAAGTGCCTCCCACCTCTTTAAATTCATTGCAACTTCCTTTAATTTAGAATGAGATATGTTACATGTTGATTCATGAATTTTCTTGTTACGAAATCCGTAAAGGACTCACTCAGGCAGTTTTTTGGGCTTGTCCAACCTTCAAGTACTCTAAAAAGAAGGAATCGCTTTAAGGTCAGCGGTTTTTGAGATGCATGTTCACATGCAGGTCTCACTTGTATTTCACTGCTTAACTGAAACTATATCTCAGAATCGAAGGAGTACGTGAGAAGTTTTCCGGCAGATACCAGAAAAGAACTGACTTAATTGTAATAATAATAACAATAACAACAACAATAACTATATAACAATGATAATAATAATGACTGTGTGCCAGTCGCCCTTATTGCAGTCTCGGAACTGAGTTGCAAAGAAGCGGCTGTACGAGTTCGGATCGAAAGCACTTGTGGGTGCCTCTGGCAGTCGCTATACGGTTCACGTATGACCTTGGAGCACAGCACCATAGCCAGTTGGCATTAGCTGTGAGTCGATTTTGAGGAGGGAGGAAAACCGGAATGCCCGGAGAGGAACCCTGGAGTCAGAGTGACATCGAACAATAAGTCATCCCACACATGCCCCGGGCAGGAATCGAACCCGGGTCATAACGGTGGCGAATGCTAACTGTTGCGCCACCCTGACATCCTGTATCTGCGATTCAAAAAAAATTCATAGGCGGCGGAAGCGGGGGAGCCGGGGGGCACTGCCCCCCCC
>JAOBAY020067167.1:0-12153 GCA_025331085.2 Zoanthus sociatus | reverse complement strand
TTCGCGAGATACTGGGTTGACGTCACACACTTGTTAGTGCCAGTGCCCCTTATTGCTCCTTTTTTACTTCGAATACCATATTTTCAATCACGTCATAAAAATTGGGAATAACTTCAAGTTCAATTTTGTTGGTTGCTTTTGCTTGTATTTGTGGTCTACTTTTAAGAAAAAAAAAGTTTGGCTAGGGGTGATAGGCACTTTAAAGGGAGGAGTTTAAAACAGCAAAATACTGAAATTCTTCTAATTTCTTTTTTTTCTTCTTTTATTATTATTGTTATTAAATTGTTACTTTGGTAATTTTTAATTATTTTAGTGTCATGGGATTTATAAACAAGATGTAATAAAGTATTATGATATTAGCAATATATTATTAATTATTATTCATTTTTTATGGTTTTGTTCTTAGCTTTTTTATCCTGAATAAATTCTTTTTCATAGATGAAGAAAAAGCAAAAAAGAACCCTATGTATTACATCAACAAAACAAACAAAGAAACAGAAAGTGTTCTGAAGGAGCTTGAGCAGTCGTACAAGGATCCTGTAAGTTTGAAGTTCTCATGTTTTAATGTAGTTATGATGCGGTGAGTGTACATGTGTTGTGGTTTAATTTTAACTTTCTTTCAAAATTTTTGAAACCTGTTGATATTTTTCAAACAAGTTTGATTTTCCAAACTTATTTTTTTTTCAAACCAGTTTGTTTTTCTCATAATTTATGTCTGACATTAATAACTAGCGATACCTTGAAGATTGATATGCTAGGATCGATTGCTTCCATGGTCAAATGGAGATGAAATAGGACTACAGATCCTAACAGATCCAAAAGTCAATAGTTCAATTCATTGTGTGTATCAAATTCCCAAAAAAAAAAGAAAAGAAAAAATTTATGGCAGTCTAACGTAAGGTAAGATTTTAAGAACAGGGTGGACACAGAGTTGTTGGTTGGGGAGGCAGGTAGAAGTGGGTAAAATTAAACCGTTTTTCTAAGAATGAATTATTAACCAGTTTGAAAAGCATGTGAAGCAAGAAAAATTCGAACCACAACATATTTACATTAGTTAGTTAACTCGACTAAATACTCCTGAAACTCAAAAAACACTTACTCTCAGTTTTTGCTTAAAACCACAATGAAACTTTAAGCTTTAAAGTATTGTTCAAAGGAGTCTATATACCGATAATTCAGTGACTGAATACAAACTAAAGATTTCTGTACATACTGTCACAATGCAAAATTTTAAGTTTGAACTTTAAACTCAATTACTTCTTTGATTTTGTGTCTTGATTATTTAGTTTGTATCAATTAGCAAGCAGCATTCATTGTTTTTCTAGCTCTATTAATTGATTATATTATTTTGATGTTGTTATTATCTCGTTTGACTTGAGTAGGCATTTCTGATTTTTGCAATGTACTTTTTTCCCTCTCGTGTAGTTGTTAGCTTAGCTGAAGCACATGTATTTAGCTTCTTTGGTTAAAACAGTGTAGTGGAAGTTGGGATATTTGTTTTGAAACACAGCTACTCTACCGATAGAAACTACAATAGAGACTAGAGTAGGGAGTGTAGAGCTAATCCACAATAAACCCTTCGTAACAGTAGCGGTGATGTTCACCATTGTAGTTTATAAATAAACCAGCTACTCTACCGATAAAAACTACAATCAAGACTAGAGTAGGAACTGTAGAGCGAGTCCACAATAAACCCTTCGTAACAGTAGTGATGATGTTCATCATTGTAGTTTACAAACCAGCTACTCTACCGATAGAAACTACAATAGAGACTAGAGTAGGGACTGTAGAGCGAGTCCACAATAAACCCTTCGTAACAGTAGTGATGATGTTCACCATTGTAGTTTACAAACCAGCTACTCTACCAATGGAAACTACAATCAAGGCTGGAGTAGGGAGTGTAGAGCTAATCCACAATAAACCCTTCGTAACAGTAGTAATGATGTTCACCATTGTTGTTTATAAACCAGCTACTCTACCAATGGAAACTACAATCAACTCTAGAGTAGGGAGTGTAGAGCTAATCCGCAATAAACCCTTCGTAACAGTAGCGATGATGTTCACTGATTGTAGTTTATAAACCAGCTACTCTACCAATGGAAACTACAATCAAGACTAGAGTAGGGACTGTAGAGCAAATTCCAATGAAAGCCCTCATAGCTTTAACAATGATGTTAGGCATTGTAGTATGGGAAACTAGCTACTCTACTGTAGGATAAGAAACTAAAATCAAAAGATTTAAAATTCACAAACTAAGAATAGTTTTTTTTACAATACACATTTTAGCATTTCTTTTTGTGTAAATTATTTTAAATTTTATTCGTTTAGTCATCAAAGAAAAACGATGAAGAAAAGGAACCTGTCACTGAAAGAAATGCAGTAAGTTACTTTTTGTGGAAAATGTTGTGGTGTGTATTTTTACGTTTTTATAAGATCTTAATTGTGAATATTAACGTTGTGGTTCAATTTGTTACATTTCATCTTTTGAAATTTTTATTTTCCATTCAGGCACATTACTCAACTGGTGCTGTGTCTGGTTCTTTCACATCAACTGCAGCAGAGCCTGTAACAAGACAAGAAGCAGGTTTGAACAAAATTTTTACTGAGAGATCCAGTAGTTTCTTGCATTCCGCAGCTTTTTACTGGGCTACCTGTTGTAAGCCCTGTTATAAAATAGGTTTGTTTTTCCATGTTTTTTTCGTCCAGACAAAATGTGTATCCCACAGTTCCTTGTGGCACCAGCTTGACTCACAAATTCATTTCTTGCTCGATTGTGTTGTGAGGAGAAGAGGGGCCTGGAACAAAAGGTAGCCCAGTGGACGCTTCTAGAGTGTCTTGTTCTAATCTAAAAAGCATAGCTAAATACTTAACAAGTGAAGACGTCTGCAGAGCTGGCACTTGTAAATCTCTTGGTTTTTGTAGTGTTAAGCAGATGATAATTTGTAACCCCCCCCCTGGATGGAAACTTATCCATCGCAGGTTATCTCCCAGCAGACACTGGTGCCCTATTTGCCAACCTCGATAATATGGAAACCTGAGTTACCTTTGGTGCAAAATTCCTGAAAAAGACTTTATGCAGTTACACCAAACTACATCCTCATGTGTTTAAAAAATGACGTTTCATAGATATTTCAAAAACATGAAAGTTTTGGAATTTTGGAATAATTTAACATTTTTAATATAATCCATCAGTTGGTAATAAAGTAGGAATGTCACACGAGAGACGTTCTGTTGATTTAAAGCAACTACAGTATTTCATCAAAAAATTAGTATGAATGTTCTGAAGTAGTAATTCTTTATTAGGAAAAGGAAAATTTTCCTAAGATGGTGAATAAACGGAAAAAGCAAAAAAATGTACTGAAAAGCTCAGAATTTTTTAAACTTTAGTACTAACTTACTTACTGCCTTACTAACTTTCAAACTATAGGCCAGCAAGTGTAAGTGTCCATCTTCTAGGATAGTGAGCCATCCTTTCTAGCTTTCCCCAGTTGTCCAATATTCTCTGCTCAGCATCTTTCATGCACGTCCTTGTAAAGGCTCTTCCTACTCAGTAGGGATCCTTAGCAACGAGGACAGTGACGACAACACCACCAACAAGAACAATAGTAAATACAGTAACTGCATGTCGGAATATACCAAGCTCATGACCTGCACATATATTTTACAATGTCACTAAAATTAGATCATGAAAAGACCTTTTTAGGAGTTCGCAGGACTGCAAAAGCATAAGGAGTAAGCCAGAAATGTGATTTTTCTGAACTGTTATCATTCGCATTCCCATCCTTGTTGATAAAGGTCCCTAATTGGAATTCGTTCACTAAAGGTTGTTAAACTTATGAATTTATCATGAAGATTTTGTAGATTGTTGTATTGTTTTTTTTATAGCGACGATTGATCAAAATGTTATTCGCTACAGTGAAGTGAAAAAGAAGGGATATGTACGATTAACTACAAACCTTGGAGACCTCAATCTTGAGTTGCACTGTGATATGGTAAGTATGTAATGAAACTATTAGAGAGCTTAATGACGACACAGACAGCAAAGGACAACAACCTTTGTTATCAAATACAAAAATTGCACTATTAAATTTATCGAAATGACCACCTGTTTGCAATTGTCTTCTCTAATACCTAACAAATAGCTCATTTTTGACTATGGATACTCTAAAGAAGTACTGTAGAAATGAGTTGTAGCTGAGACTTTTTCATTTGCATAACATGTTGTGAATTTATAAATAGAATCCTCCAGCTTGCTTTGGGCCTTTGGATTGTATATAAAGAGTTTCGATCTGCAATGCTAGCTAGTTAACAGAAACTTTTTCTCCTTTTGTTTTACCGTTTAAGCAATCTTGAGTTCAATTCTTTGATTCCTTCAGGGAATTGGTTCAATTGTTTGCTATTATTAATGCATAGTCATTTGAAAATTTAAAGCCGAACTGAGAAAAGCTGAAGGAAATCTTGGATATACACTTGCACTCTTTGAAAGGAATCTTGAACCACTTATATGTGGAGGATGTTAGTTTTGATATGAATTGTTTATCAACTTGTGCGCAGTATCAGTGAGTCATCTCATTGAGACTTGATTGATTTATCATGAGCGTCACGCCAAAATATTTGTCAGTGTTTGTTTGCTTTTGAGGGCAAACCTTCTATCTGTTTCTGTCACAAATGTCGAGCAAAGTTAAAACAGAAAATTAATCAAAATAATATCTAAGAGCATAAACGAAAAATGAAACAAGATATACATAATTGCCATCGCAAATGCTCTCATATCAAAGGTTCAAGTAATAAAGCTATTTCCGGTATAAGGACATTAAACTGTAGGCCTGGTCTTTCGACCCTCTATCACTCGAATCAAAGAAATATCTCACTTGTCTAAAAGAGCAACGTAGTGGTCCTGGTTTTGTGGCCTGTTTGTTACACATTGAGGGCATTTGATAATGTTTCAAATAATATATGTGAGCCATTGTTGCAGAATATCTAAGACCCTCCTTCAGGGAAATGTCAATAGAGGTTTATCATTACTGTAGCTCTGTATTCTTATGGTTATTAAGATTTAGCTTAAGCACCTTCAAGTGGCTTCCCCGTAAATAAAATATATATTGCTCCAAACCGAGGCAGCTGCTTGCACATCCTTAAAAAGTCTTTAAAAATCTTATTTTTAATCAAATTAAAAATAATTAAATTAATTTTAATTAATTAAGATAAATGGCAAAGTTCTTTGTTTAGCTCTTAAAATGTCCTAAATCTGATTTGAGGTAAATTTTTTTCAACTGGTAATAATTTAAGGCTTTTTCTGGCAATTTCTTGCATACATAACGAACACCATAGGCCTCTAAGAAGCATCAAAAATTGAACGGGAAATCACTTCAAAGTCTGTAATCCTTTTAAGAGAGCTTTTCATTAGATTATATGAGGAACATTTTAAGGAGCACAGGTCTTGGATTTTGAAAGTTTGGGTCTTTAAAGAATTTTAAATTTCCCGAGTTTGAGCCTGCAGGATCCCCGCTAACAGTTAAGGGCGCTGCACTAGTAGCTCGGAGCTAACAGATTCGATATCTGTTTTAATCTGATTTGTCAGGCTTCTGTATTGCAGGCACTTGAATAATGTGCATAACCATTTTGGTTGTTTGACCATTACTTTACTGTTAAACTGTTATTCATTTTTGAATAATATGACTTTGATTTCCTAGCTTTTTGTCAGCAAATACGTATTCCAGTAATTGAGTTCATCTTTAGAGCCACATCCCACAAGCATTACGCTATTACCAATACTTACATGTATGTTCGTTTTTGGAACCTGAGCCTGTTTGCTAGCTATATTATGCTAATGAGGCCTAAAAAGGCCGAAATAGCTGTCCATGGCTGCTGACTCACTATTTTTACGGTAGTTTAAAGGGGTAAATCCCGTTACCAACGTGGCCATATAGTGGCCATGATAGTGGGTGGCTTCAAGCATGTTAGTGCTACTTATACTTAAGAGTCTAGTGATTCAGTTAGACCACAGTCCGTTCTTGCTGTGTTAAAATTTACAGTATTCTGCTACAATGAGACTTAGATTCGTTTGATTATTTATTTGTCCTGTTACTTAAGAACAAGCAGAACAGGTGCCCCATGATGTATAGATTGCTTATAAGAGCTCTTAAAGGCAGGCTCTTGCATGCCAACTTATTAATCACACGCCTGGTTTTTCCAATTGCCAGCAATATTTCCTTTATTGATTGCACACAAATGGTTCTTGGCCGTTTTTGTTAGCTCTTTTCTATTTGAGATTCCAGTTTAACAGTTGTCCCGTAATTTTATATGGCATGATTAGCAGCCCTTAAGGGGCTAAATAAACAATGGGACCTCAAAACAAACAATGGACGGAGCAAAACTTTCAGGCTTCAATGAGCTCTTGCGACCTCTGATAATATCCTGGGAGCTATAGCTAGTGCTCTAAACAACAGAGCTATGTACATGAAACCACCAATAAGGGCTGTTCAATTGTAGTGTCAAGCATAGATGTACATTACAATGATTATTGTGATATATTTGTGTTTTGTATTGCGGTATAAAGCAATGAAGTCTTTGAGAGCTGTGAAGCGCTTTTTTGCATCTACTTAAATTCTACGCAACAATCTTACACTACAGTACAAATTCTACAAAAACAAGTATGAGATTCAAGCTGTCAACAGGCCTCAAAGACTTTACTATAAGATTCCCTTTTCCTCAATTCAGACCTCCGACTGAACAGCAACCTCATTAGCTTATAAAATCCCTTGTGCTGACTGTGACTGGTGTTAGGAGAAACAAGACGATGTCCAGAAATTTGTAAAAAAGAACACATTAGAAATGTTAAAAGATTTGCGGGTGGATCTAATGTTGCAAAACATGCTCGTTGAACCATAGTATCGATTTTATTAATTCAGTAGTGATAGACAAAGGCTCTGTACGTGTAAGAAAAACTTTGTAAATTTGGCATAGCTTTGCTGGCAAAAATGCTGACAACAGTTCTAAGCCACTCCCTAAACAGCATCGCATTCCTTTTAAGAAATAGTCCATTCCATTACAGCATTTTTCCATCTTTATTTATATTTTCATCTTGCCTAATTTTTACCTAGATAACTTCTTGTTTATCTGATGAAGGCTGTAACAGAACATTTGAAAGATTATTAATTATTTTTTTACCATAAAACATTTTATAGTTTTAGATTTTTATGGTCCAAACTCTCTCGTAAAAATTTATTTTATAGTATCTTATAGGAATACTTTTTCATCTTGTTTGCCCCCTCACTTTGAAAAGATATCTTTCCTGCACACTCATGTGATAATATTTTGTATTCTTATGATGTGTTGTCTCTCAATGAAGGTACCTAAAACATGTGAGAACTTCATCAAACACTGTACTTCGGGTTACTACAACAATACAGGTTGGTTGAATAAAAATACCATCACCCCACCCCTCATTTACCTCACTACAGTCAAACCTCGATTATCCGGACTCTTCGGGACCTTGGTAAATAGTCCGGATAATCGAGAGTCTGGATAATCGAGAGTCCGGATAATCGAGAGTCCGGATAATCGAGAGTCCGGATAATCGAGAGTCCGGATAACCAAAAAAATGAATAAATGAGATACAAATACAACTGAAAAGATATATAAACATGTGAACAACAAAGAAACATTTCAATCCAGAAATTTACACAGTCTTTATGAATTTACAAAATATTCACGTTTTGTTCAGATATTCATAACACTAAAATGTTCAAGCATGTTTATTTGCTTCCAACATTTTTCGTAGCATTTCCGAACAAAGACAATACGCTGTTTCAACAGTCTTTTAAAAACTTTAATCAGCCTATTTGCAGCTTCGAGTTTTTAAGATGACCACTAATTAACATTCACGAAAAAACGGGACCAGAAAAAAAGTCCGGATAATCGAGGTTCGACTGTACATTTTTACAATCACTGACCAGTGCACCTGTGTCACATGAATGCAGAAAACTCAAATATTCAATAGAATTGCTCTTCAATTAATATGAAGTGTACGATGGCTTGGTTAGCGCTGTTGTAACTGACCTACAACATTCCAGGTTCATTCCCCATCTATGCTGATATTTGAACATTATTGAGATCTTTGCCCTTTACGCTGAAATAGCTGGCAGGTAAATGAAGTACCAGCGTTTGTTGGGAGCTAACCTGTGATGGATTAGTGTCCCGTCCTGATCTAGGGAAGTTAGACTCTCGTCCGGGGATCCGCTTAACACTATTTGTACAACCTTTTCCGCCTAAACCAACTCAGCTTTCCATCCTTCCGGAGTTGGCAAATGAGTACCAGCGTCTGCTGGGAGCTAATCTGCGATGGATTAGTGTCCCATCCAGGTAAGTTAAGACTCGTATCCGCTTAACAATATTTGTGTAACTATTCTTGCTAAGCTAATTCAGTTTTTATCCTTCCGGGGTAGGTAAATGAGTACCAGCGTCTGCTAGGAGCTAAACTGCGATGTAGTGTCCCGTGCAGGGAAAATCAATGACTCTTATCCTCTTAACACTACAAAAACCGGCGGAGATAAGCGCCAGCTCGTTTATTTGGGTACTTATTTTCGTCTTTCTTTTTGTTTTTTAAAAGCAACATCATAATGCTAAAAATACAAAGCAATGTAAGCGTATGATAATAAACGAAGCCATACAGATCTACATTACATACACATAACTCAAATAAAAACAGTCCATTTTATATAAATGCCTTCTATCAGTATGGTTAAAAACCAGATATTGACACATTGAATTTTGGTAATGGCCTATAAATTTCAAAAATGGCGCGTCGATTTTCAAGGAAAGCGGCCATTGGCCCATGGGCCTTTCAGTCCTTCCCAACCCCTGCATGGAGCCGGCGCTTATCTCCGGTTTCTATGGTGTTAAGCGGATGAGAGTCTCTAACTCCCGCTTAACACTGGGAATACTAATCCATCGCAGGTAAGCTCCCTGCAGATGCTGACACTCGTTTACCTACCCCGGAAGGACGGAAAGGAAAACTGAGTTAGCTTAGGCAGAAAAGAAAGTCGCAGAAAGATTTAAACCTCGGCAGAGCTGGGAACCTTGTGGTCGGTAAGCAGGAGGGTGCCAGCCACGCCCGCCCTCAGACGCCAGGGCTCGAAATTAGCACTCGCAAACTCGAGAAATGCGAGTGGTTTTTTGAACTTGCGAGTCTAATATCCTCTAGCAAATATTTGCGAGTAGCGGTATTTCTCCAGTAGAATTTTGATTAAAAAATTCAGCTTTTCGAGAATCTTGTGGCGAAAAAACTACGAAAACATTGAGGGCAGTCACTGATCAGCGGTTTTATGTAGAACCTATGCTCAAATTAGCTGCACGTTCCCGTTCTACGTGGTTGAGCACAGAGATTGATTTCGTGATTTTAATAGGTGGCAGATGTCAGTACATTTATCTTTTTACTTTTCAGGTCGCTGAAAATCTTTACATTGATTTATTTCTCAAAGGGAAAATGGCCGCATTGAAAAGTAGCTAGTAAGGTTCCTAAGTTTGCTAGTAAAAATAAATCTTACTAGCAAAACTTTGCAAGTAGACTAAAAAGTTAAGTTCGAGCCCTGATGCTTGTAATGCCACTGTGCCTTGCTGACAAGGCCCAATAAGGCTGGAACAGCTGTCCATGGCTGCTAACATTCAGGCTCACTCTTTTTTTAAAGGGCTTTAGTATGGGCTTTGTCCCTCTGACCCGCAAGGCCATAGTGCCCTGTTTAGTCATAATTACAAGCAGCACACATGTGTAACACAGTTATATTTTTATTCCAACTACATCCCACAAGCGTTATGCTTCTACTTTACTTTGTATTTTCTATGGAAAACTGAGCTTGTTTGTTAGCAGTGCCATGCTGAGGACAAGGCCCAATATGGCCGACTGTCCACAGCTGCTAACATTCAGGCTCACCCCTTTTTTTAAAGGGTTTCAGTATATGGGCTTTGTCCCTCTGACCCGCAAGGCTATAGTGCCCTGTTTAGTGGCTGTGTCATGATCACGACAAGCACACATGTGCAACACAGTTATATTTATTATTCCAGCCACATCCCACAAGCGTTACACTCCTTTTTTGAGAAAAATTAAGTTGACTAGAACAGTTATGCACAACTTGTGCAGTGATCATATGTTGGACGTAATGGAGATGTTGGGATTGACGGGAACAGTGGTTCAGATGGCAAATGGAATGAGATGGTATGGGCATGTTTTGAGAAAAGCGTTGAGTTTGAAGTGAAGGGAAAGAGGAAGCGAGGGCAACCAAGGAAGACATAGAAAATGCAAGTGGAGAAGCTAAGGAGAGCAAGAGTGTTGGTTTGAAGAAGGAGGATGCAATGAATCGAGAAAGAGATGGAGAGTGGGAGTAGGAGAGATTGCTGTCAGAGTGAAGTAAATCTGGCCAACCCAATTATGGGGATAAACCCGGATCAAAATTGGAATTGAATTGAAGTAACAGATGAAGGCTAAATAACCTGAAAATTTCAGACTTTAGCATTGATTAGGTAAGCTTGAGATGTTCCAAACATTTCTGGTTCATAAATACCCCTGCCTCCAAGGTAGACCAAGGGAAACAGTAACAGTAGGTTTTGTGGTTCCGAGTACTGCCAATTAGGGACCACAAAACATACTGCTTTCCCAAGGTTAAGGTCAATAAGTATTTTGTTATATACCAACTATCAAAGAGGAACAAAAAGTAAAAAAAAAAGAAATATTAAAAGAATAAAATAAAGAAATTTTTTATTATCCAAACTTGTGTTTTGTGATCCTTTGAAATCACACTAAATTACAATTAACTTCTGGTTTTGTTATTTACCGGCCCATAATATATTGTTGCCTGCTGAGTGCTTTGGTTGCCGGGAAACAGCAAAACTTGAGTTGTGCACGTGCATGTGATGTCCTCTCGTCCAATAAGGGTATGAGAAAAATGGACATTGATGTTTGGTATATAAGAATAAGCATAATTTTTATTTTACCGAGCAACAGATGGAGTTCACATCACGAGACGGAGAGGCTGCATTGATGCCGATTCCACCAGCCACTGAAATCTATTTAATAAAAAAAGAAATAAAATCTTTAAAATTTTTTTAATGCATTATTGTTTATACAAAAACATGTACTTTTGAAATCTCTGATAACATTACATCACTGAGAGGCCATACATTTTCAGTCAGTATATAGTTTTAGCATACACACATCTCAACGGTAATGTTTTATTAAACAAATATAGGTCATAATGCAACTGCAGTAAATACACTGTAATCGGCTTTGGAACCATGCACTTTTTCACAGCCTTGCTAGTTGGAAAAAGAGTTAGACAGCTTTGACAGAAATTTGTCACACAATAACACAATTGCAAATTGCTGAAAAATGGAGCATAATTATTTCTTTACTGGGCATAGAGCTGTTTTGACACATGCAGTTGCATTGCAAATATTACTATTAATAGGAGTTAGAATTTGGGTAATGGTTAGTTTACATGCATGTTTATAAAATAACTAAGATAATATGCGCGCTCTTATTGGCCGAGACGCGTGTTTGCATGAGAGTATGTAAACATGGTTGCTTTCAAATGTGAGTTTTGATTAGTCAGTTGAGAAATGCCATTGTCAAATTAATGTTGTAGTTTTTAGAGGAAGTTATTTTATAAAAGGAATAGAAAACTTTTTTTTCCTGTGTTTGCATAGCCTGATTTAAACACTTGAGGCATTGGAAGAATTCTCGACAGTTATGCAAACCCTCGACTTCGTCCTGGGTTTGCATAACTTTCTCGAATTCTCCCGACCCCTCTCGTGTTTATATCAGGCTATGCAAAGACGGAAAACGTTTTCTATTGCTTAAATAATATATAGTTACAAGTATTCCCTTCTCTAGTTTGGAAATATTTTCAAAAACTTTTGCTGTAACAGAGCTTTAATTTACTGTAGCAAATGTTTCTAGAGGACTTTAAATACATTATCAGGCAACCAAAAGTAAGCATAGCTGTCAACTGAGTGAAAATATGGAAAATACGAGTGTTTTAGTTTCCGGTAAAACACTATTATCCATATAATAAAAAGAAATATTACTCGTTTTTTTTTTACTTACTGTAGTCAATAAGCATGTGAGAAGTTCAAACAGATAACCACATCAAGTCCGTG
>JAOBAY020067156.1:0-12154 GCA_025331085.2 Zoanthus sociatus | reverse complement strand
TGCATCCTCCTTCTTCAAACCAACACTCTTGCTCTCCTTCTCCACTTGCAATTTCCATGTCTTCCTCGGTCGTCCTCACTTCCTCTTTCCCTTCTCTTCAAACTCAGGATTAATTTTTAAAAGTTCTATTTTTTAAAATCTTTCTTCATATGCAGCTTTTTGTGATTTCTTTTTTATTCTATTTGAACTTAATATGCCATTTTAATTATGTACTTAATATTTAATTTAAAAGTATTTGTTCAAACTTGATTCTTGCTTCAAATTCTTTGTTAGGCTCGCAAATTTTCAGCATATTCAATTGTTGCGACATCCAAGGCTCGCATTTGATTGGATATCTGTGAGTTTTTTTTATTGGCAATGAGAATGCATAATTTGTTTCTTCCTCTGCACTGAATTAACTCTTTTCTGACCTGAATTAACTCTCTTCTGCACTGAATTACCAAAAACTGCATTTATATTAACCAATCAGAACTTAATAATTTTTTCATGTATATTATTATAGAAGGTAATACAATAACAACAACTTACAATAAAAAGTTTTGCACACCTGGAATTAGTCTTTGTTCGAGATGATGGTCGACTATGACTGGTTGCAGAGTTACATCTTGAATCCTGCTTTGTTGTACTTTTAGATTTCTTAAAAGAAACTATTCATAGTTAATATTATAATGATTGCAAAGAGTTCAATACCAACTCAAAAAGAATTAATTAGTAGTTTAGTATCCTCTAAGAGTCCTGAATCACTTTATTTGCATTACATTTGTTCAAACAACATGTTAATGAATATGATCATCTTAATACTTCTCACACAATGAGTAAAAAATTATCTGTACCACGTTACTGTAAAGGAAGATCCTAAATGTGACTTCTATGATACTGATTGCAGTTTTTAAACATAAAATAAGCAAGGAAACAACAGTTGTTGGAAATGTTCAGAGAACATGTAATTTCAAATCCAGTTGAGGCCTGAATATTTTTTTCTTTAACTTTAATTAACTCCATTAATCACTAAAGAAAAAATTGTTCATGTGTGTAGGTTCTTGAAGAACAGTAGAATTTGTTACATGGTATTCAAGATAAGCTATTTGTCAAAATTAATAACCAAGAAGCATTAACAAAAAAAACTTTCACCCTACAAGCACTATCAGTACCATCAATAAAACTGAATGTTCAACTTATTTTAATACTATTGACAATAATGGGGAAACAATGTACTTGCTTGTTTAGCAGTTGATGACTTGCTGCTTGTTGTACCAGCAAATGAGAAATGAAGACTGTCACTGCATAGTAAAGGTGAAAAATTAAATCAAACTAAAAGAATTGGTTTTTAACTAAAATATTTTAAAAGTACATTATACTGAACCATTGAATGAATTAAATGTTTTTTTGTAGCTTAGAGTATAGCAAGCTAGTAAAAAAACTTAATCACGGTAAATATTATGTCCCAAAGATTTTCAATTTGTATTCTATGTCATACATTTGTCCCATTAAGCAAAAACAAAAATATCAGAACAAAATATTATAACTTTCTTTGTAATACTAGTCGAACAATAATTGTAATGTTCAAGTAAGAATTATCACCTGATTATCAACCAGGTCATCAATACTGTGATGACCATCATTTTCGTTATGACAAACTGTACTTTAATTATCATTATCACCATTATTTTCATTATTACCATCATCACTAGCACCAGCATCACTATTTTCATCATTAATTTTTCATTATCACTACCACAATCATTTTCTATTATCACCATCATCATCATCAATTTCATTACCATCATCATCATTTTCATTACCACCATCATCATCCAACACCAATACTACTGTAGTTATCATTTTCATTATCACCATAACCATCATTGTCACCATTACTATAATCATAATTATCGCCGTCATCAGCATGTACATATGATTTCACATGGGGAATGTTCCATCCCATTGGGCTTCAATTAAGATTACAACAAAAGAAATCTGTTATTGCCAAAGATACTTGTGCAAGTGCTATTAATACCAATAGAAAACACCTACTCAAGCTCCTCTGTGTAGTCAATATCCAAAGTCTGTGAAGATGGCTTTGTGAGTATTTCATCTTGGTCATGCTGTACAGAAAATTAATAACCCTCATTAATGTATACCTAACATGTAGAGTACAGTAGCCAATACACTTTTATTGCATTTTCACAAAAATTATTTATGTTCATTACCTTTACTATTACTCAATTAAGTGTTGGATTACCAATGCACAATTAGTAAATATTTGTGTTCATTCAGGGATGGAAATTGACATTAATTTTCTGGCTTGCCAATGACAAAAACTTTTTGCTTTGGATAAGCAGCAATTGCAAAAAGGTAATGCAACTGGCATGTAAGAATGAAGTACTTGACTGTATTAATCAAAACATAACACCAGTTTGGGCTAAAATTTTTAACCCCCCTCATACATAACTCTGTGAGTTAAAGTACCTAACTTTTATCTTTAAGTCAGTTTATTGATTTAAACAATAATTTTTTACTGAAGGCAAAGTGAACATTCAGTGAATATTTACCAACATAAGCCTAAGGTGATTATTATTAATTGTTTTACAGTAGTAACATTACTTAAGGTTTGTTGTTGAGGCCATCATGTGGAGTTTTATCTATTACTAATTAGCACAATTGTCATAATGATATTCTGTTGCCTTTTAAAGTGTATACCGAACTTAGTTGCATCCTTAGTGGTTTTCAGAATAGCATTTCGTTTTACTTAGAAAATTTGTTCTCACACCAGCTATAATCACCTTGTTCATGGTGATTACAGACAGCATAACATCTGAGCCTTTAGCAATTGATGAGACCACCGGAAACCCTATAATCACCTGTCTTGACTAGTTTTACTAATATTGAATAATATTATAAACCTGCATTAAAGGTTGTCTTTCTACATACCCAGAAGTTTTGTATAATTGCTACTATGAATATCAGTAGAATGAGAGGAACTCTAGTCCTGAGTATTGAAATAGTTGAGTCAATTTCCAGAAGGAAGATTGACTTATGCTGTCTGCAAGAGACTAGGTAGAAGGGTGGTTCAGCTTGCATGATCAGTGGAAAAGAAAGTTTTTCTGGATTGGTAATGATAGGGGCATTGGTGGTGTCAGTATCCTCCTGTCAGAGGAGTGGGTAGAGAATGTTTTGGAGGTCAAGTGCATCTTGGACAGGATTTGTCTCATAAAGATCAAGGCTGGAGGTTGCATTCTAACTTCCTTTTCAAGTTATGCCGCTAGTGTTGGTTTAGATGATAGATAGATAGATAGATAGATAGATAGATAGACTTTATTAAAAATACCTTAATAGCAGCTGAAAGCTGAATTGCAAAGGTGTACGAATTAAGTAATATAACTATACAATAAAATCTAACCTAAAATCTAATCTAAACAATTTACAAAATTAATTATGATAAATGACAGTTGAAAAGCCTTGTGCTTGCTGGAATGAAAGTATCTCTGAACCAATTTGTTTTAAAAGAAACTCTAAATGGTCTGCGTCGTCGTAATTTCATAAGTTGATCTTGGTTATCGAAGGGCAGTAAGTGGTATAAACAATCCAAGGGATTAGAGACGATGTTGTTAAAAAATTTTAAGCAAAGGTCTTCTCTCCGGTCCTTTAGAGTTTTCAGCCTCATAAGATTTAGTAAATATATGGTGTATTTTAGGTATATATACTATGTTCATGCAATGCGTGTTTTCGCCACGACAATAGTAATATTGACCTTGTTTCGACAACATTAGTTACTAGGCCTTTTTTGGCGAGTTATGCGTGCGTGGTTAACTCCGGTTTCTTATGCGGCTTCTCCAAAATGGCGTCTATTAACCTTGACCCATAGCCATCAGGGTTAAATTAGCATACAGAAGAAAGAAATCAAGTCGTTCTACCAGGTCAAGGGCCACAAAGAGCTTCATTTGCAAGAGATCGATCTCGAAGTCGACCCAAGCTAGCTATATATATAATTACAGTGAGCTTGGGAGCAAAACTGATGTCGAAAAAGAAGCTGCACTCCTTTCCCAATGAAAACGTATGTATAAGAAGAGGGAAAGTCTTCTGCAATCCTTGCCACAAGTTACTATATACTAAGAAGAGCATTTAAAAAAGGTTCAGATATGCGAGTAGAAATTTTGGAGAGTAGAGGGCCGTGACAAACTCCCATAAAACACAATTTAATTTACAACAACAGTTTATTTGAAAATAGTCATAATTTTGTGTCGTTATGGCGCGCCTATATGTGCAAAATTTGCTTCATTTTCTGAGCACAATTTCGGAAATCAGGAGCATAATATTGGAACTCTGGCATAATTTGACAAAATATCGAGCATTGCTAGTAATATAATATGTCACTTTTAGGAGCACAATCCGCCCAGGCCTAAGGGGGGTGTGGTAGGGTGGGCCCTTACTCGGTCAAATAGGGTAATAAAAGTTTAGAGGATAAAATGATTCAAATGAGATTACTCTAATATTATTTCTTAAAATTAAAGGAGACTTTTTTTTCTTGACTTTTAAATGGAGAGTCGTTTGCACTTGACAACCCCTCTCTTTCCCAACGTCTCTGATAATGACGTAACACCAAGAGTGACAGGGAAGGCATAATAAGGAAGTTGTTTCTTTCGATTCATTTAATGAGCCAAGTGGGTAAAATAGAAACCACGCAGAAGTTTAAGATGCACAAGCTTGAAATAAAAAAAACTGTGAAATATGTTTTGTGGGGCAATTATTACAAAAAAATGATAATCGGAAGAAGAAAATAATGAAATAATAATCCAGGATTGTTGACTTTGTGGCATATAGAAACATCCAGGTTGGCATTTATGTACGAGATACTATTTAGTTTCCTTGGTTTTCAACATACTTATTTGATTTTAAACTTTCGAATGTTCATTTCTCAAACACTAAGCTAAGTAGATTACCTGCGTATTTGACTGACATTTTCATGGAAAGGCCATTCCCACGCGTACATCTTTACCGCTCGAATACCAGAGACGATAGCATTGATGATACCCAGTCTCCTGTCGGTAACCTCGGCGGTTTTCATACGTAATATTGCGCATGCGTGGCCCATGATAAGAGAATATACCAATAACAGCAACATGAATAAGACTCCTGTGCCAGCCAAATAGCCAATCAGATAACAAAGAAGGCTTGTTGTAAGTACCACCTCAAGAACTGCCTGCATTAACAAACATACCTGTTGAGAAAACAACAGAGCTAAATCAGTTCTTTTTTCGTTTGGCGAGAAGCTGTGAATTTGAAATAAATTTCGCGTGACAATTTTATCCGCCAAAGCTGAGTCATAAAAATATAGAGATCTTGCATCTATTCGGAGCTTACCGCATTGCATCAGTGCACGCGAATTAGTAGACAGTGTTCGCACATGACACGCTTGTGTATAAGCAGTCACCAAGGAATACTATCCGCAAGGCACACTAACACTATTCGTTTCTATGCGACACGTACATACACGCAAAACACACGAAGCAAAATTAATGCATGTGACACACGTACACTGTATACACTGTTTAGAATTCGTAGACACAAGACACGTTAGGCGTTTTGCAAATACATTTTACACAGACACTATCCGCCCAAAACTGAGGCCGAGGCACACACACGACCCGAGGCACACACACGACACACACACGACACACACAGACACTTCCACAAACCTGAGAAACGATCTTCTCAAAGCGCTGCAGGTCACTAGATACCAGGTTGATGATGTAACCGGTTGAAACGTCCGCCAAGCTTGACTGACTCAAACCTAAAATCTAAAAACAGGCAGGTTCATTGTAAACAAAGCATTCACAGCCATGAGATTGATTTGAAATGAAATTCCAGTACGTGTCAGGACAAGCGTCATTTAAAATGCACGTATGATAATGAATGAACTCTTGCGAGCTTGTATGAAATTCTGACACGTTTTAGCACGAAAGTTGTACGTAGTTCTGTCAGTTGACAAAACGTACAAAAGATACACAACGCGCACATGTGTCTACTGCCTTTTTTATATGTTTTGCGTTGATTTTTTTAACAAAAAAATACTCAATCAACCTTGTCGAAAAAACAAGCTTGCAGAACCCACACTCTAACGCACGTGAGTCCTTTGTGCGATTTTACATGTAACTGGTCCGAATGAAACGCGTGGCCGACTCGTTGGCAGGACGGATTAAGCACACGTGGATCATTCGTTGCGATTTCACAAGTGATTGGTAGGAATTGGCCTGAACCAGGAGCCCATATGTCACGGCGTTTTCACCGACTGGTTTATTTTTAGATCGCTATTCGAGGGAAATTTCAATAGAAGTTCCGTTCCCGGGGGAATCAGACAATTCATGCAATTTTCCGATAACGTCATTGATTAAGTATGGACGCATGTGATTGGTCTGAATTCGCGAAAACTGAGCTAAAAGTAAGTCGGATCGTGAAAACGCCGTGACACTAGAACATGGAAGTTGCTCGCTCCTACTTATGGGCTCCTGCCTGAACTCGGCATCATGGATCACTTATTGATTAGCGATTGCATATCGACAAGTTAACAAACTTTTTTTCCATCTTAGTGTCTACCTGTGTATGCGCAGTAGAGACAACAAGACGTATGAATAACATGTTGTTAGAAAAATATTGTACTTGTTGTTTGCACATTTCGTCATAACTTGAAACCAGTTTCTTGACAGAAAAATACCCCTGCGAAATTATTATTTGGGGCATGCAGCCAATTTGGTGTCCTTACCTTAATCCCAACATTTTCTGCTTAGCGACCTCTGGCAAGCAACCGACAGCACATAATCAAGAGTGCGATCTTCCTTGTTGTGTTACTGGATCTATATACCAATCTAGCCGAGAAGCAATGTAATTGCACGTGACTGAGTCAGCTACCAAGATCGTTGGAGATTTTTTGCCGGTTGGGTAGTCCACGTTCTGCGTGGGACTGGTAGCGAATGGCGAGAACTGCTATTTGACAGTTCCAACCAAGGGCATAATTTTGCTCTTACGATTTGCTTTTTGCTTCGTTAGCCTTTCTCTGGGCGTTTGGAAGTGCAAAAGGAAATTTAAGGTAAATAAAATAGATTATAGGAGCCCATAAGCAGGAATAAGCAACTCCCATAATAGACCTATGTCACGGCGTTTTCACGGACTGGTTTATTTTTAGATCGCTATTCGCGGGAAATTTCGACTAGAAGTTTTGATCCCGGAGGAATCAGACAATTCATACAACTTACCGTGACGTCATTGTTAAAGTATGGACGCATGTGATTGGTCTGAATTCGCGAGAACTGAACGAAAAATATGACTGTTTGTGAAAACGCCGTGACACTAGAACATGGAAGTTGCTCGCTCCCACTTATGGGCTCCTGTAATTAGTCATTATGTTTGGAATTAAGGTTAGTATTTATTAACTCGGCTACTTAATGAACGAGATATTTGAATAACGACCGAGGCGAAGAGGAGCGATGGTCCTACGCGACACAATTTTTAAAATAAGTTAATTTGTTATTAGCTATTCAGTTTTTGTGTGGCTGCTCGCCAGAGGCGAAAGCCACATTATGCTGTTATCTGATAAAATTGTAAGTAAACATTCCTGAGAGCCAGCGCTAACAGTGGTCTGCTACGGAAAGTCGAATTTACTGTTGAGCATGCGTATTTTCTTGACTACGACCGAAAGTTCCAATTTCCGACAAACGACCATGAATGGATCAAACAAGAGAGCAACCAGAATTTTGTCGAGCTGTTTCATTACATCTACCATTAACAATAAATGATAATATACAATTTATAGTTTCTTCAAAGCAGCAATTCAAAACTGTCCATATTTTTTATGTTTCAGATCACATTGCCAGATTTCATACCGGGAGAGCCTGGGTACAAGTCCCTTAATTCTAATACTTACGAAGTATGACTAATATAGAGAGAAAGACCACCCTATAAATAGCAAAATCCCAAAGTTTGATGTTAAACGGATCAATATTTAACGAAATATAGCTGTTTTAAAATACAAGAATTTGTAAAGAAATGTATGGCTTCCGGACAATTCTTCTATTCTTCTGGCGTGTTATATAGTTTCTATGTGGCATATATATAGATGATATTACACGGTAGCGCGAACATTTGACGTTTATCTCCGAGTGGAAAAGTATTTCACGAGTGAGCTCAGCGAATGAGTGAAATCGTTTTTCCACGAGAAGATAAACTTCATATGTTCAAGCCAACGTGTAATTTTCTTTTTATTACATAGATATAAGTGTTTTGAAAATAAAAAAAACGATGAAAATGACGGGAAAAACAAAGAAATGACGTCAGCGATATCGTCACTAGTGTGCATATGAAAACTATGTTACTCGTATCCCGGATGTTGTTTCATATGAAATCTACGAGTGGCGTATTTTACAGTTTAACACTTATATCTATGTAATAAAAGGGTTTATGCTCGCGACCAACGTGGACTTAAACCCAGTAGAAGCGGTAATTACTTAGTTTTTGCATGGGTATCCTATCAATATTTGTGATGTACATCGCTTTTTCACGTCACGTGACATTCGTTCTACAGGATAGGACAGAATATGCAGGGATACAGACAAACATCCAATTTTACCAGAAAGGGAAAGTCCAGTGATGATAACTAGGAACCACTTATTCAAAGCCTTAAAGCTCTTATGGAAAATTAACTAACTCTTCAAACATATTTGATTTTAATTTAAATGGATGGGAAATATTTAATCTATTATTATTGACCATAACTTAACCTTTTAGCTCAAAGCTAGTTTCTTAATGATGTTTTAGTGAAGCAGTATGTTATCTGCAGCGCTTACCTCTGTTTTTTATAGAATTATTGAGAATATGTAGTATTTATGTCAGAGATAAAATCCAAGGTTTCGACTTTACCAGTTTAGCATGCAACATTTTAGCCAAATTATTTTGGGTTTAGAAGAAGCCTAGAAAATGTGGTGGTAATTTGTTAGCTCCTCCCAGGTTAGGACGGGTTAAAGTAAATTGAGGAGGTATGGTTTAGGGCTGGTAGGGGTTAGAGTTAAATTATGACTTACTAAAAGTTCACCTTAGGTGAATGATTTATGGCTTGATCTAAGAATTTCTTACATTCATTTTCCGAGTTTTAGCTTGATAGGACATTGTAATTTCTGTATTTAAGGGTGATACGTTTGAAAAAAATATATTCGAGAGTTTGGGGGAGGGATTGGGAGAGAAGCGTATGGTGTGTTAACGTGTGAAATCGTGAACTGGTCATGAGTGTTTTTACCAGGCGCTTGATAGTATTTATTCATGGTAGGAATTAAAATGGTAGGTGTGTTACGGAAAGTCACTGGAACTAGAGGTCATTTTCCTGTAACCTGGCAGGAAGATCTTGGTAGATATGAGTTTTAAATGAAGCTTCATGTGAACAAGAGCCGCAATGGCCATTCAATAACGGTTCAGACTGGTTAAGTGTGTTTCCTTTTGGTGCAGGGCTTTTAGAACGCTCTGCTATTAACAAGCTGAAGATCGTGTGTCAAACGCATGTTGGTTCCTATTATTATATTAATTATACACGGAGGGATTTGCAATTAATGATTTTAGCTCCAGTTGCTAATTTTGACTCACGGATACTCCGTAGGAGCAGAAGTGAATTATAGCCGGGACTTTCTCTCCTGCCTAATACATTATGCATTTATAGCTAAAAATGCCCCAGCCTGTTTTGCGCTGTTGGTTTGTTTTAGTGTCGTGATCCGTATTGATTATAATTATTTTGAGAAAACATTTCCTTATTGGATTTCGTTTTGCGTTTAAGCAATCTTGAGTTTTATTCTTGCATTGTTCACTGATGAAATAAATGTGTTTTTTTTAATTGTTTGCTATCATCAAATATAAAGAACTGATAGCAGAAGGAAAACTTTGACAGGAATCTTGAACGAGGATGCTAGTTTTGCTCGAATTGTAGTTCTACTTCTGTGGAGTATCCGTGAGTCGTGTCGCTGAGACTTTTAATTTACAGTCGCAAAAGAAGTCTCCAAAATAGAACTAGCTTGTCATGTCACTAATATTTATCCAGAGAACTTGTTTTTATTTGAAATACAATATTATAAAACATGCATGTCTATTTAAGACAAGCAATTTAAGAAATACGACAATAAAGATTTGAACTTACATCAAATATGAACTGTATTTTTGTCCCATTGTATGTTTTCTCATTCACCCAGAACTTGATATGTCATCATATATATTCCGGTGACATATAAGTAATGTTATACAAGCAAGTTTGATTTGAAGTTGAAGAATTTGATTTATATACCAACTATCAAAGTCCATTATTGGACGAGACGACATCACGCGCACGTGAACAAGTTTCGCTGTTTCCCAGCAACCACGCGCTCAGCGGGTAACATGTTATGGACCGGTAAACAACTAAACCGGAAGTTAATTTTAATTTGTTGTGATTTCAAAAGTTCACAAAACACAGGTTTGGATAATAAAAAGATTATTTAAAAGCTGCTTTTTGTTCTATTTTGATAGTTGGTATATAACAAAACACTTATTGAACTTAACCTCGGTAAAGCAGTATGTCTTGTGGTCCCTCGACGGCCATGTTTCCCGGGGCTCTGCCTCGGGAAACATCTGCGGTCTCGGGACCACAAAACATACTGTTTCCCTCGGTCTCAGTCAATAAGTGTTAATTAAAATCCGGATTCTCCACCAAGTTTATGCACCAGGTCATCCAATTACGTTTTCCCTTTTGTGGGACCAGCTATGTACTGGTATACTTTAAACAGTGATGCTGGCCCTTTACGCTTAGATAACACCATATCTGTGTTTCCGTGGTCAGTGAATTAAAGGGGCTGTGCAAGTTGTGTGAGTTCTACTAGGTTCTATTTCTCTCAAATACAAACAATCTCACGTTGTTACCATTTAGATTTGCACTATTGCAATTATTTTGTCTTTTTTGCGAATAGCTGAATGCCAAAATCCCAACAACGTCAAGCCGGACGCACTTTTTGATAAAACACAAAAAACAAAAAGCGTGTAGTTTAGTGATAACAACTCATGCTCTCAAGTCATTCGATCGTTTGAAGTTTACCGTTGCGTCATTTGGTAAGAAATGTCTGAGATGCAGTACGTGATCGCAAGTCAAATTACTCATCTTTGATTCCTTTTCTTCTCGAAAGCGAGAAGTTATGCTGGAAATGCAGAATCTGGGGCCGCTTGTCACTCTTTCAATTCAACTTGATTTTAAATTAACCCAACACAAAATCAAAATGAGCAAATTTAAACCCAGTACTCCGAAGCACAGCTCCTTTAAACAAGGTCTCTTTTTTCCGTACATATAAAGTCCCTGGTTCGCTTGCTGCTCTGCCGAAATTTGAACGTTTGTTGAATTTTTTTTCTGTTAATCTGACTCAACTTTCCATCCTTGCGAGATCGGTACATGGATTACCAGCGTCTGCTGGGATCTTCGCTGCGACAAATTAGTGTCCCTTCCATTCAGAGGCCAAATTAGTGACTTTCATTTGCTTAACGCTACAGAAACCAGGGATTAACGCTTGCCCCATGAGACACTACTGTATGCTCGTAAAGGATTTAGCGTTTCGTTATAAAATCTAATAAAAATGCCTTCATTTCTATAAACTGAAAAGATAACACTTGATAAAAATCACGGCACTCTTTAATGCAAAATGTCTCGGCATTACCTGTGCCATCGTCAGCGATGATGACAATGGCAGTTAATACCGAAACATGTCTATTAAAAGTTTCGCGGTCAGTATTATCAAGTATATATAAACTGAAGATTTCAAACCCATTTCTATCCCGGACTAACCTTTTCTTGGCTTCGTCTCAATGTAAGCGTGCATTTTAATGTCACGTTGCTTGAATTACAGGGTTTTACGACATGTTAGGTAATGCGTGGGAATGGGTCTCAGATGAGTTCTCCAAAGACCTCAAGGGAGAGGTAAAGTACGTTCTCCGGGGTGGCTCCTACCTTGATACGGTAGATGGCAAGTTCAACC
The DNA here is from genome assembly GCA_025331085.2 of Zoanthus sociatus. Taxonomy (NCBI): domain Eukaryota; kingdom Metazoa; phylum Cnidaria; class Anthozoa; order Zoantharia; family Zoanthidae; genus Zoanthus; species Zoanthus sociatus. Next base: position 131 of record JAOBAY020067156.1, on the reverse strand, counting down.
ACAAAGCGTCCACCACCACAAGGTAATCACTCCATTGTAACTTAAAAGAGAGAATACTTACTGACGTTTCGGACTCCGACGAAGGACTAACGTCCGAAACGTCAGTAAGTATTCTCTCTTTTACGGTGTAG
>JAOBAY020067145.1:0-12155 GCA_025331085.2 Zoanthus sociatus | reverse complement strand
ATCGAGAAGCATCAATTTGTTTTTTTTCCTTAAGGTTTTTAGAGGCACCGTTTTGTGTAGGGGTGAAAATAAAACATCTTACTAGAAACCCTGTCGGTATATGGGAGACGATGTAAAGGAGTGCGGTGTTTGCCCCGGCGGACAAAACACCCGGTACGGCCCTGAGTTGAAAATGCACTCATTGAGTAGACACTGATTTTCGGTTTTTATGGGTTTGTTAATAATAATAAACATTTATTATATAGGTTGAATAAAATATCGTTATTTGTCAGTGGCTAGACAATGACGAATCACGATATTTTCCTCAAAATTGTCCGATAATTGTTTTATCATTTGATCACTGAATTTTTGCGTGGGAAGCGTTAAATTTTGAGAGGTAAATGCGCGTTGCCTTCTAAAATAAGTCAAGTCGGCTCTTTTCAGTTTTCAAATTCATTGGAAACAATAGTGCGCGCGGCGCTGCTACTTTTAATCCCAAAAGCAGATTATCGGTTCAAAACATTTATTTTGTAACTTACATGAATAAAGTTTTTAATGTCAAAGCATGCATCAATTTCAAAAATATCAAAAAAATATCTAACAAACTACTTAAATCTGCCTCTGGATCTCTGAAAAACGAGCCATTTTTCTACAAAGGAGGTCGAAACTACGCATGAGTACTGCCATATTAGCAGCTAAACTCCGCCAGATGCGCATGAGCAGAGTCATATATTTGTAGGTCACGTGGTGCCCCTTGCGCAAATGAGAAAAAAATTTCAATCGAATCATAATAACATTTATTTAAAAGGGTAAACTCTGATTACTATTACTTATGTTTGTTTTTTCCTTGTATTCATGTGCAGCTGTGCTAATTTTCTGAATCTATGTATCTGTCGTCTTTGTAATGAGTTATAAAACTTGAGCTTTTGTTACTTGGTGTATAGCGTGTGTTTAGATAGTTCTAAACTCGTGAGTAGAAATTGCCGAGAACGTCAAAAGTAATTTCAAATCAGTAAGTTAATAGTTGAACTAACGTCAGCTATTTTGATAGTATCTTGTTTGTACAGCACAGTTTTTTTCCTTTTTGAAAAAACACGTTTTGCAGAACACTAATTAATGTAAGAAACTTCCTCCAGCTCGAACATATTCATGCTAACTTTGTCAATCTCCAGACTTTTGTTTACAAAGGAAACTAAATTAGCCCGAGGAGTAGGCACAGTTTTGTTACACTTCTCGTAACAGAGGCGCGTCGACCCACGTTGCTTGTTTTGTTCTTTGATAAGACGAAGAAGTTTCTGCCTTTCGTTCAGATGTTGCTTTCTGAGTTTCCGGTATAATCTCGTGACGTTGTCATGGAAATCTTGAACGACCAACTGCATTTCACATCTTATGTGTTGGGACTTGCACAGCGGTCTTGATGTATTATTCTGTTGGGCTAAGAACAGAACAATACATTTTATTGCCTTTATTACAACTTAATAACTGAATCTTCGTAGTTATTTATGCATGCAGCTTCATTGTATTTACTACTGTAGCCTTGTAGAGCAAGGGTTCCGGGTCAGTTTCATGCCTTAAGGGGATATTCCCATATATTGACTATACGGGTTTATTCCATGCCTTAAAAATACAACCAATCAGAGGCCTGGAAAGCCGTTGCATATTCTGCGGTATCCAACGGGTGGTATTTCACCCGGTTTTACCGCCATTACTTGCGAGAGACTATGGAAATGGTGCCAAAACTGTGTGCATACGGAAAATACAAGTGACGCGTGGCATATTCCACGGTATACTATTGCATAACTACTATATATGCCGCTGTTCAGGATATTCTGTCTCGAACAGGGTGTATTAATCACGGTAATTTTTGTCTAGAACAGGGTATATAATTTTGCCATATTTACAAACGGCTTAGAACAAGGTGCAACAATCTTTCCAAATGAGAATTGATTTGACTGGGTTTTGATGTGCGTCAATTTTTTTGTGATTCACAGGCCTAATCTCTAAATATAACTCATTTGCTAATCGGTGAAGTTTCTTTATCTTTTTCCTGGAACAGATGGACAGCAAGACAATCCATTGTCCTATTTATTTGCTTGTTTATGTAAACTGACTTGAAAGGATAAAAGTTTGCTATTTTAGAACAGTGTATCAAAATCAAGCCATTTCTAGTTTAGAACAAGTCAGGTTTGTGAAGGTCAAGCGGCATATCCCTACTCAAAATTTTAGTGAATTCCCGCTTCCTTATCCCCCAGGGTTTTACGCATAATTAGAAGGATAACTTGTTGTCAACAACTCGCCCCCAGATGAGGCTCAAACGTCAAAACTCTTTCCCAAGGATAAAGCAGTTCTACAAAATTCCAACCCCTTGCCCTTCTATCTCCCTTCCCCCTCCCCCTACGGTATAACATTGACAGGTGCATAATTGTATTGAAAGATGGCGCTGTCCTAATGGTGGAAATTTAATGGCTCCGTTCTCTGAAGGAAGCAAGACTTTTAAATTAACCAAATTTTTGAACCAAAGAACAGCAATATTAGTAGGTCGAGTTTCACTTTTTTAAGCGTAGGCCCGGTCTTTTGACCTTCTCTTGTTAGACTTAAAGAACTACGCATTATGACACAATATTATCACTTATATAGATTCTATTTAAAAATGGCAGCAGTTTTAATATTTATGTGTAGCCCTATTAGCATTGTGTAGGGTAATTTTGTTTTTAAAGTTTAACTCAATAACTAGGTTATAATAGGGCTAATTTGAATGAAGACAAAAAAATATTTAAATCGCAGCCATTTTTTGGTTGGCGCAGTTTGTTATACCACAAGGTCCCGGGCTCGAAAATCCAGCAAGAGAGAAAGCAATCATAAGGCAATGAATTTTTGTACTTTCACTTAAAAGGCGAATTGACTTATTTTCCAAGCAAAAAGTAGCTAACTATAACCGTTACTTTCCAATATAGTATTGCTAGGAAACCTACGCCCGCTCTGATTGGTCAGACATATAAACAGCTGTTTTTTTAATTGCTTTTCACTCCTCTCGGCTCTGTGTTATAAAGTGTACATTTCCCTAGTGTTCTCGGAAATGCCCGTCCTGTAATATCACAGTCCAATACACGGTTTAGACTTGTTTGTTTGTTAGTTTAAAACGTCACGCCATTATTTGTAATTTAAAATCTCCCACTAAGGATTTAGATTACTTATAATAACTAATAATCTTTATATTTCGCGTGACAGATGTCTTCCCTTGCGAGCTAATCCGGAATTCAAGAAACATATCATGTTATTAAAAAAGACTTCTAAAACAAGTGATAGAAAAAAGAATGATAGAAACTGTACGTTTCCACCACTTCTTGGGTCATTGTCAACAATAAATATGCAAATAACTAAAATGCCCGTGAAATCTGAAACTCAGAAAATGTTTGCTCGTGAAATCCGCAATCCTACCTTTTGGAATCCGAAGTTCAGGTTAGAGATCTCAGAAAACAAACGTTTGCTCATACTAAATATACTAAATCGAAATCTTGAAACCAGCAGAGATTAACTAACATATGGGGCGACAGATAATAACTCAAGTAAACACTGATCATAAAGTATGGTTAGGCAAACTCAGTATATCTAAGTTTCTTGAATGTTCCTAAATAGCTAGCTAAGCTCAACCCTTTACTAGCCAAGTGGCAAATGAATCCCCCACTTATCTCCGTTTTATGTAGACTTTTGTATTGTTAAGCGGATGAGAGTGTCTGACACCCCCTGGACGGGACGCTAATCCATCGCATGTTAGCTCCCAGCAGATGCTGCTACTCATTTACCAACCCGCAAAGGATGGAAAGCTGAGTTAACTCCGGCGGGAAAAAGGGTCGCACAAATGTTTAATCTCGGAAAAGCCGGGAATTAAACTGGATTCCTTGTGGTCAGAAGGCAGAGATCTTACCAACTCCGCCAACAACGCCTGCCCGTAGATAGCTAAACAATCTCCATAAGAACAACTATACACTGTATGTTTACCTGAATTGTCACAATATTGGTTTTGTTCCTTCCTTTTCCTCCATTTTCTTAAGCTGTGAAAAGTTATTCCTAGCACAAAAACCACTGCTAACAAAATTCCACTCCACTTAATACTTGTCCAAAGCGGGTCATTCTTCGGTGTTTCAGTCTTCATTGGCAACCGTTAACGTTTATTCTGTGAATACAGTTAAAATTATCAGCTATGAGATTACGATTTTAAAAGTAAGAAGAGCTATTGATGCTTTAATCAATATTGAATAAAGATGGCGCTTCGGTTCGAGAGCAGCACTGATAGTTATTGTTAGCCATTTTATTTGTGGTTCTTGTTTATTTTTTAAATTTTGTTTATTTTATTTTAGTTTTAGTTTTCTTTTTTTATCAACACACACGCAGATTGTTTAGCTAAACAAAATGCAAGTCTAGTTACATGTTGGAGCCAATGCTTATCTCCGGTTTGCGTGGTGTTTATCGGATGACAGGTAGGGGTAAGGGAGTTTTGTGGTCTTTGTCTGTAAGCTCTCCCTTCCCTTGCTCTCCCCTATTCTCCTTTTTATTCTTTAATTTTGATTCCCCCTTGAGACCGACATTTTTGTGTTTGCTGAGTTATAGCTTTGGCAGAAAAGAAGGTCCCACAAAGATTCAAATCTCGGCAGTGCCGAGGATCGAACTCACGACCTTGTGGTTAGAAGGTGAGAAGGCAGTGATCTTACTGACAAATTGCACCAACCAAGCATCCCTATGACGCAGGTTGTTTATTAATGTTTATTAACAGGTCAACTGCTTCACCTGTTCTTGCGTGACGTTTTTGTTTTTCACATTCTGAGCGAGCTCTGTGAATATTGCCTGATTCTCCTTCAAATACACACGAAAAAATGTTTCCAGTTTATCTGCATGTTGGTTTACAGCAGCGCCGACAGAAAAGGGATAGCTTATCACATTACCCACAGTGCACCAAGAATCGTTGAATAAATCTGATCTGTAACTAGCCACATTGATATCCATTATAGCACTGTCCACCTCTCCTACCATTAGACCACGTGACAATGCTGTTAGGTTTGCAAATTTAACACCTGTAAGACGTTTGATACGACATTGTTATCAATGATAATTCAGTTCCAGTAGTTGTAGTAGTAGTAGAAATAGTAATAGTAATAGTAGTAGTAATAGTAGTATAGTCATAGTAGTAATAGTAATAGTAATAGTAGTAGTAAAAGTAGCTGTAGTAGTAATAGTAATAGTAGTAATAATAGCAGTAATAGTAGTAATAATAATAGTAGTTAGTCGTAGTAGTATTGTAGTATTATTATTAATAGTATCCGTAATAGTAATTGCATTTAGTTGAAATAGTAGTATTGTAATAGTAGTAGTAGTAGTAGTAGTAGTAGTAGTAGCAGTAGTAGTAGTAGTAGTAGTAGTAGTAGTTGTAGTAGCAGGAGCAGTAATTGTAATTTAATTGTGATAGCAGCATTATTATTTTGTTCAAAAGATAAAAGAGCCTCGACTATGCTCTGTTCTGTTGTACACAACACGTAAGAAGCGACTAACACAAAAAAGTGAGGACTAAGTGCTTTACCACAGATCAGAGAACAGTCGAGGCTTCACTATTTGTTTTGTTCCAATATCAAACATTTTAATATTTTGATGCTGGTTTAACGAAGCGTCAAAAGTTTTGAATTTCAATCATAAGTTCATAAGTTTGAAGAAAGTTCCTTCCCTACATATTTATCCTGGAAAAATAATTTCCTTCATTACAGTGAGACAATGGAGCTTTTCCTTACTTGTTCCGCTGATCTTCTTCATAACATTCCCATAGAAATCTCCTGGTGAACCTTCCAACACCCCAACAGTTTTACCTGGCGTTGGGTTTACTACTGCTTCAATCACCTCCACAGAAATTGATGACGTCAGAGCACTGATCAAAAACGAGTTTAGGACGAACCCGACGAGAAACCACGTGATTGCGAATACTCGAGCTAAGACGGATATGGGGTAGCGATCTCCGTAACTGACAAAATTGAAAAGGAACAACAAGTTTTTTTAAAAGAATAATTATGTGTTAAATCATGTAAACATACATATAAAATATTAGGGCAAACATACATCTGACGTCATTGCTTATGGTAAAAGGTAAATCCTTTACGAGCCTAGTGGCTCATGAAGCCGGCGCTTATCTTCGGTTTCTGAACTGTTAAGCGGATGAGAGTCGTTGACTTCCCCAGGACGGGACACTAATTTATCGCAAGTTAGCTCCAAGCAAACGCTGGTACTCATTTACCTACCCCGGAAGAATGGAAAACTGAGTTGGCTCAGGCGGAAAAGAAGGCCACACAAATATTCGAATTTTGTTAAACTGCCGGGATCGAACTGAGGATCTTGTGGTTGGAAAGCAGAGATCTTACCAACTGCGCCAACCACGTCCGCCCAAATTAATTATGACTTGCTTTAATAATATATCCACAACTCAAATAGCGAAGAAAAGATATATCATTAGCACAGCTTGCTAAATTTAACCCTTTATTAATCATATGGCCCGTAAAACCGGCACTTATCTCCAGTTTCTGTAGTGGTAAATAAGCAGATGACAGTCTTTTGACTTCTTTCAAATGTGCCACTAATCCGCCACTGGTCAGCTCCCAACATACGCTGGTTTTCATTTATCTACCCCTGAAGGAATTTGGTGGTGGTGGAAAGCTGAGTTAGATTAAGCAGAAAAGAACGTCACAAAAATGTTTTAATCCCGGCAGAGTAGAGGATACAACTGGGGATCTTTTGGTTGGAAAACAGAGATCTAATTAACTGCGAATGCGCCCAACCTCGCTCGTCCGAAAGACAAATAAGATTTGAATTAAAAATTTGAGGAAACGTTTCAAGCAAACATGGTGATAAAACCTTGGAGCCTTTGGCTAGAAAGAATGGAAAACTACTTTCTTAGCGATTGAAGTTAAATAAAGCGTTTATTTTTTTTGTTGTTGATGTTTGTTGAGCCTATTCCACTAGTTTTTAAACTGGGATCGCCGTTCCTAATAATCTAAAAGATAGTTGTAATACAGTGAGTCCACCTTAACCGCTCTGTCTTCCAACCAGAAAACCCGGTTTCCATGCTTCAAAGATCGGTAAATGAGTTCAGCGTCTGATGGATTAATGTCCCTTTTAGAAGAAATCAAAGACTCTAATCCGCTCAACACTACAGAAACCGAAAATAAGCACCGGCTCCATTGGCCACGTGGATTGAAACTATTAGTTAAGCTAGCTGATAAAACGAGCTATGCACGCTACAGTTTAATCCTTTAAGAGCCAAGTGTGACATAGATTTGACCTCGTAAGGAATGGAAAACTGAGTTAGCTTAGGAGGAACGGAGGTCGCACAAATTTTCAAATATCGGCAAAGGCGGGAATCAAACCGAGGATCATGTGTAAGATAGAGATCTATTTTACTCTAGTATCTCTTTCTAGTAAAAGTAGATCTTATAATTATAATTGTAAGAGAATCATTATCTTCGCTATAACAAATTTGTCCGCTTGACACTACAAAAAGTGCCTTCTCCATGGGCCACTTGTCTCGATAAAAAAAAATTAAATTGATGAGTAAAGGTATACAATAATTCAGTAAATTACAAACAACAAACCCAATTACCCAACAGTTGTTGTAGTTGCGAAAGACCACCAAATGCCGTCTGTTACACCCCTAGCAAATGAAGGAGAAAACTGTTCCTGGTTGCCATGTAATTCCTGTAAGAAACAAAACCAATAATATTCATATAATATAACAAAATTGTTTCGTTTTTCCTTACTGATACCTCAATCTCAGTGGAACGTCCTAAATTGTTACCTAATTGGTAAGAATATAAATTGACCTTTAAAAGTTACCATTCCTCATCTCTGTGTTTTATCTTCAACTTGCGTGTTTATTTACCTTTTGAACAAGTTGACGAAACCTTTTAGAGTAGCCTTTTTTCTTATCATGATCACCACTATATCATCATCGTCATCATTATCATCACCATCACCATCATCATCATCACCATTATCACCATCACCATTATCACCATCACCATCATCACTATCACCATCATCACCAATATCATCATTATCATCATTATTATCACCATCATCATCAATATCATCATCATCACTATCACCATCATCATCATCATCACTATCACTATCACCATCATCATCAATATCACCATATCATTATCATCATCCCCACCATCACTATCATCATCATATCATCATCATCATCATCATCAATATCATCATCATCATTGTCATCATCATCATATCATCATCATAATTATCATCATATCATCATCATAATTATCATCACCATCATCATTGATTACTAAAATATTATTATAATTTATGACCGTCATCATCATATTTAGTACTATCAATTCCCGCCGTACAAGATTCACGGAAACTTATCACAAAACTGACCACAACTTAGTTTTCTGTAATGAAAGCACAACAAAGAACATATAAAGGTCGAAGCAGAATGAAATGCATGGCGGGGACAAAAATGACGCATAGTGTACGGGACCATAGACATGTATGTGATAAATTTTCAATGAATTTGCTAATATTTAATGAGTCTCAACAAATTTGTTTCTTGTTAAACTAACATTTATTACATTGTAGCGACATGTAATATGCGGTTTGTGACAATTTATTCTGTAGCCGCCTACTAGACTTCAAACTGCCGCTTACTTGAAATTCCAATAACAACCCTGATCATCGTATGAGTATCATCAGAACATATCACTCACCGCAATCATCACATTATCGTATCAGTATCATCGTTATATGAAATTCACGTATTCATTTTCATTATCATGTTATCAAAAGGTTACGTCTTCATAATGTTGAATTACCTACCAATATCCACAAAATTATTCCGGCAGTTATCATCATCACCGTGTAAATAAAAAAATACGGCCAGCAGTCAAATAAAGAAGAAGCCGCAGCTCGGGCATAAAACTCTTGCTCCTTTATCTTGAGCGTTATTAATGCAAACCCTTGTACATTCACTATGGGTACATAGTTATAACCAAGATACGTTTGCTGAAATGGAAACCTCGTTACTGGGAAAATCAGATCAACGTTGTCACTTAGAACACGTTCATTGGTAGAACGTCGTTCACGTGTTTCTTTATACTCTGTCTCCAAAAGCCCAACATCGACGTCCGTGTAGCCGTGCAATGGACAGAATTCACACACATCATTAACCATTTTCTTCACGACGTCGGGGATAATTCCAAATGTACCTGATTGGTTTATAGGGAAGGAGTAAGGCCTGTTAACCCACCAATCCGCTTTAAGCCTTCGTGGACATCGACACGTATCTTGAAAGATGAAACAACAAGTATGCATTCATTCATTCATTCATTCATTCATTCATTTATTAGCTTTCGCCTTTAAGGGCCAGAAACACATAACAAAGCATGGCTCCTGATTAAGTGCGTCCAAATTAAGTAACAGATGAATTAAAGTGTGTATATCAGTTGTAGGTTTTTTGTATGTATAAAATGTTCTTATCTTTGAAGTGATGATGGCAAAAGAAAAATTCGATTACGATTTTTCTTCATGGTGTAATTTGCATTTAAATTTGGAAATGTCACTCCCGGATTCACCTTGAGGGAGCAATGGGAGGCTGGTAACTAATGACGTCAAAAGCAGAATTTAGTAGTGAGAGTGCGGTCCTTTTTTAATAAAGTTTATATCTTTCCAATTTACGTAGCTACAATACACTTCACTTCCAGAGCCGTTTTCTCACTACAAAATTTTGTTTTGACGTTAGGCTCCCGAAAACAATATGGTAGTTACCAGTCTCCCATCGCTCGGTCAAAGTGAATCCGGAAGTGACTTTTCCAAACTTTAAGCGCAAATTACACCATGCATGAAGAAAAATCGTAATCGATTTTTTCTTTTGCCATCATCACTTCAAAGATAAGGACATTTTATACATACGAAAAACCCACAACTGATATATACACTTTAAAGTGGACACTAGCTTAGATAAACTTTACAACTAAAACATAAAATCTTTATTTTGTCGTATGAGATGATGATGATAATAATAATAATAATAATAATAATAATGTGAAAAACAACAACAATGACCATATTAGCTGGCCAATGACGTTCTAATTGGGGAAACCATTTTCACCACTCTAAGGTGGAAGGAGACCTTTCTTATAACAGAGACACACAAATATGTCTCGAAGGGCTTCTCCATAATCATATTAAAACCCCGAGTGTTGGCTTAACCGGGAATCGAACCTGATACCCGTCCCCCGCATGATAAACTGCACATTACCAACTAAGCGAACCACACGGCGGTAAGATACCTATGTAGTTTACGTATCTTTTCCGAAAACATATTACTTAACACTATAATTTTAGTTAACTTTTAGGACGAACTAAGCGTCCAAAACCAAGGTAATAGTTTTCGTGTTGCGTTGGTCGTACTTTTGCTTCGCAAACGCGGTTCTCTTGTCAAAAAAGAATTTACAATTATCATCTTTTAAGATAATAAAGCTGAGAAGCAAAAAAGATTATATCTTGTATTAGACTCATGGTTAAAGTGAAGACGTTTGGTCCCAAACTATCGGACTTCATCGGGTCATTGGTAGTGTTGTAACTAATCATGCAATACGCGAGACTAGTCACGTGAGAGACGACGCAAAGTGCTGCGTATCAATTCGCCACATGCACGTGATAGTTTGAAGCAGAGGCACCCTTTCTAGTTGAGATTTGGTGCCTCAACCATTTCCAAAATAGCCTCTTTCACCCCTCGATCGAACAATCGTTTTCGTGGTCCAAGATAGCAACTTCTGGGGAGATTTTAGGTCGTTTTAGTTTAGCATGGGTGTAGAGGGCGGATTTCTGGGCCTTGAAGTACGCAGGTGTGTTGTTCGAATCGCTGACCAAGGCTACCTGAGGTGTTCCTAGCCAGTTAACTTATAATATATAAAGACGTAACACAGATTTTCAATTGCAAGGTGAAGACCGAAGGTTTCGGTCGAAACGTTGTGGCCTTTTAACGATTTTAAAGTTTCAGTAACATGTTTTAAATTTTGTTTCATTGTATTTTAATTGGATGATTAACTACGTTCATTATAGTGTTATTATAAGCAGAGTCTGTTTATGATTCAAAGGGTGTACTTACCAACAAGGGCATAATTACTTGTCATTAACAGGCTTTCTTTCCAAAAATAGGTTACTATAAAGAGAGTCTGCTTTTGATTTGAAGGTTGTTCTTAGTAACAAGGGTGCAATTATTTGTCATTCACAGGCCTCCCTTCCAATAAAAGGTTACTATAAACAAAGTCTACTCATGATTTGAAGGGTGCACGTACCAACAAGGGTATTCATAGGCCTCCCCCTTTCAATAAAATACTATAAACAAAATTTGTTCATAATGTACTTACCAGCAAGGACGTAATTACTTGTCATTCGCAGGCCTTCCCTTCCAATTGGTGTTACAGTGATATTGTATCTCGTAAATGTTTCCAAACCAGATATATGAACCCTGGTTTGGTTTTCGTTCAGGGAAAGCTCAAACAGTGTTGAATTGGAGACAGCGATATACGCTGTCAAAATTGCTTGATAGGAGACGTTATAACCAGTTATATGGCCCTGTGGTCTTTCCCATTTGATAAGAAGGGAAGTTGGTCCAGCTTTATTCCAGTCGGACTTAAGTTTTCTCAAAACAATCTCTGAGTAATAGGAATAACACATATATTTTCATCACAAACTGATAGATTTAAACTTAATTAAGAAATAAAAGTTTTTTTCTTATAATCCATTTAACGTAAATGACATTATACAAAAAATCATGTTTCGCCGATGGTTCACTGTAATAGATGCTTGTAAGAAATAATTTTTTTCAGCTTTTATTTGTTTTATGTGTTTTCCAGCATTTGTTCTGTTAACAAGGGTCAGCTACAAATTAAAGTCTTAAGTTAGCAAAGGGTTCAGATCGAAACTAACATAACATAAACATAAAATAAACACTTAATAACAATTCCCCAAAGGGGCTTTTCAGTGTCATATTAAAATCCCCCCTTCTTCTGCCAGTTAAGAATCCCAACCGGTAGGAGGCAAACCAGTTGGCTATTTACAAAGCGTGGTGAATTTGTCCCTGGGATCACCGAGGACAAATTCATTCGGTAGTC
>JAOBAY020067134.1:0-12156 GCA_025331085.2 Zoanthus sociatus | reverse complement strand
CCCCCTTCCCTCCTTCCGACCCATAAAATGATGACGGTCCCTTATTGCCTTCTCCCTTAGCTTTCATTAGAGGTTTTTTCTTCGTTAATTTTAATTTTTTGTGAGACGTTTGGCACGCCAACTCGTCAAGCTTTGGGTAAAACGCGTTGAAGATCAAGTGAAACAAGATCTTTCGAAAATAGCGCCATATCAGCCATGCTAATGCTAAAGTTCGTATGTGGAAATTAATGAAATAACTATGAAACTTCAGCACTACCGAGATAAACAAAATCTAAAACACACCATTTTAGTCTTTTTCTAAACTTTTACATTTAAAGGAAATTCCCATCAGACACATGTAGTCTTCCACTTTTCTTATCACCAAAAATCGTGATAATGTAAGCTAGGATTGACCCGTCTCGACTAGCGATTGCGGGTCAAATGGTTTAAAAACTGTATTATTTTTTAAAAAAATATTGTTGTTGTTATTGTAATGCATATTCGTGAATCAGCCGATCATTTTGCGGTTACCAAAGCTCCGCCCCTTTCAGTACTGATAGGTGGAGCTAAACTTTTTAACTTTAAGTATTGTCAAACTGTGTGCGCCTGAGTTGAGGAGGATAATTGAAAATACATCATATCTATGTTTTTGGGCTTTTCGTTTGAGGTGTCGTGGTGCTTTCTAGAGTTACAAATAAGTTTAATATTTTTCTGATGAGGAACGGGAAGATTGGGATCGTAGAACGTTCGGCCAACCCGCTTCTTGTTCATGTTCATCCTTACTATTTTCTTTACATTCCAAACTTTAGTTTTATACAAATCAGCCGGGAAAGCCTTTGGATATCGAGGCACCACACTTCAGGCAACGTTCCAGCTGCTTAAGGACTATACAGAACGCAATATACAAAGACGAATTTTGAAAACATTACGGAAAGCATAAAGCGTGTAAAAACGAATTGAGTTGTTGTTATATCTTTCTTGCCGATAATTCAATTTGATTGCAACCTTTGACATTTTAAAAGATATAAAAATGTAATGATAAGCTGCGAGGAATGTCTTGCAAAAGAAACAGAGAGATTAATCGACGTTCCTAGGATAGCCGATTCATGAAGCGGAACGAAACAAAGTAAGAGAAAACGAATCCGGCATGCATCAAGCTGTGACCACGCCGTCTGGAGTACTCATATGGATTTACACAACCTTTATAAAATAGATGAGGTGAAAAATCGTAACTGAAACATCAAAATCCCTAGTACGTGGTTTTATAATAACTGCTTTTTTTTATAAAGAACAACTTTATAAAAAAAATAATGAAGCTCAAATTGGCCGAAAATTTAAAGAAGAATTTAAGGACAAGCTCAGGATGAGGCTTAAAAATGTGAAAATATTTATAGTTGAAACTTTTCTGAATATTGTAATTTACGTTGGCAATGCGCACGGTAAGAATACAGAAGCACAATTTCCCATATAAGGAGGATATTACACGGTGGCGCGAAGATATGAATTTTATTTTGGAGTGGTGAAAACAATATTTTACGAGCGAGCGCAGCGAGCGAGTAAAATGTTGTTTTTAACACGAGAAAATAAAATTCATATCTTCAAGCCACCGTGTAATGTTCTTTTTATTATATGGATAATAGTGTTTTACCGGAAAAATATGAAAATATGTAAAAATTTGTAAGGACGCGCGCGTACATCCGGGACATTTGGTACATAACTTTTTCATATCTTCACTGAGTGAAAATATGGAAAATAAGAGTGTTTTAGTTTCCGGTAAAACACTATTATCCATATAATAAAAGATGGTAACAAAGATGAACTGTGTAACATAACATGTTAACAAAGATTAAGGGTGTGATAAATTCTTATTGGTGTAAGTAAAAGCTTCATCCATGAAGCGCTTCGTTGATCATGAGGTTAAACTTGTGGCAAAGCATTCAAAAGAGCATGGGTCGAGCATCTGAGCAATTATCAGAACAGGGTCATGCGTTTGTGAGACTCACGTTCAACTTAGCTTTTCCTCCGGAAAAAATTGATACAGTTCTTTATTTAATAATCCATTAAACTTCCCTAACCTTTTTCGGATCGATGTCATCCAGGTGATTCTGTACGAACTGTACGCTGCTGGAGAAATCAGACTGGTTAAATTCGTATGGAATGTTCCAGCCTAGGGGTCCGAATTTCCGTCGTTCCTGCAATGAGAATTTAAAGTCAGAAAAGGTCCTTACTCTCATAAAATGCTGCAATGAAGAATGAGATAACAGGCATGAAGCCTTTAGGTTTTATAAGGCGTGGTGAAAAAAAAAAAGAGAAAAAACTCGTCAAAAAAAGAACAAATTTGTTCTCTTAATAAAGGCAAACAGTTTTAGTTTTAAATCAGAACTTTGGTTAATTCTGTGCCAGGAATATTTTACCAATCCAAATGATTAAGTGGAGAAGAATTTACTAAGGCAATGGACACTTCAATTATTTGATCATTCCCGTTGATCCTTCCCAATTAATAGATCCACCGTTTATCCACTACAATTACCCACCAAGGAAAATTATAACGAGGAAATAAAGCAGAATGAACTGTTTGCATTTTAAATTTTAGACTAGCTGAATAGAGTTATCGTTCATTTACCTCAACTTGACGGGTTGACTTACTAAAACAATTGTTTCAATAACTTAGTTGCACTTGTTTTCTTTCAAAGCCAATGGCAGCCAGTTTGAGAATTGCCTGAGTTTTATAAAAAACATCGCTGCTCAAGCCGCGTTTTATTGTTCAAAATAACGCAGGGGATCTCATCAAATTAAACGACAGCCTAGCTCTAATATAGAGGACGATAGGACGTGCAATCAGAAATTAATCGCACAGTTTACAGATATTAATCTAAGGATAAATGCAACCATAAACAGGTCACAACTGCGAACCATAAACCTTCTTTTTCGATGATAAAAGATTCAAAGTGACTAGACTTTGCCATAGGATTAACGTCTCGTTCCAAGGACGTTGCAGCCCAACGAAAGCCGCTGAAATATTCAATCCTCGGTAGACCATTGGATCGAACCTAGAATCTCCGCTTTGTAGTCAGAACTCTTATCATCTGAGCCAAGCTCTCGTTCATGGTAACGTCAACTTGTTTATACTGAGTGAACAGGGTTAAACAAAGTAAATCTCCATTGATAAACCAATATGTACGATCTAAAAATGAATAGGTTCTAAACAGAAAGTAGAATGAAAGAAATTTCCGCTGTATTCAGAATATTGATAGCGTCTAACAGATTGAGGAGGTTCAACACAAATAATTCCTTTACCTGGACAACAGTATGGAGAAAAGCCACTCCGTACAGCAAAGGTTTCCACTGTGGAAGGTTGGTGTAGTCTAACATGTCCTGGTTGATTCCCGCGTAAGTTCGCTTCAGACCCGGTTTGACACCTTGTGGAGGCTCGTTCGTAAACTTTATGGAAGACTATTGAAGATAAAACATGAAATGAAGCTGAAATAGTTTTGAAATAAAAACCACACCACATAGTTCGATCTCCTTAGAAAATCAAGAGGCTATACTAGACTTTAGAATATTTTGCACGGAGGAAATAAGTGATGGTTAAAGTGAATTATTATGTTTTTAAAGGCTTTCAAATTCTATTAAAGTCTTTTAATTGTTAAAACAATTGCCGTTACTCACTACTTTAAGTTAATCGAGAAGTACGTGCGAGGTTGACAAAACAAACACAATAGATATTGAACTCCATGTTTGTGATTTAAAAAAGACGTATGTAGAGAACATAACCCCATGTACATCTTTTGTATGATTTTCTTGGAGTCAAAACTTGAAATTCATCCCGTTCTTACTTTAACGCTGTACCCCAATTATATGTCTTGTTGATTTCTCGTTGTCCGAGTACCTGCCTATGTAATTTTGTTTCTTCCTAATGAAAGGAAACATTAGTTGTTTGGTATCATAATGTAATGATGTATACTCTGACACAACAAAGTCAAAACGGATTCTGCTTGACCTAGTCATTTAGCGAGATTAGCTTTATAAATGGCTGATGTTATTGAAGCAATGAATATTTTTCCTTAAAATGTTAATTTTTTTTTACCTTCAGATTGGCAATAAAGATGTGTTGTTGTTGTGAGTTTTGATATAAAGCTGTAAAACTATTAATACTGTTGTTTTAAAACGCTTTAGAAATAAAGAAATATTTAGGTTTGGTATTTTCGTATGGTAACTGCAGTATCGAGACACCTATAATATCGCGAGAAGTTGCACCGTTGTACTCCAAGTATAGTATCATGGCTCGTGTATCGAGATACCTATTGTAACTTGAGATATTGCATCTTTGCACACTTAACATAATATCGTTGGTCATTTCTCGAGATAAATGTCGTATCATGAGCACTTGCATCGTTGCAACTCTGTTAAAGTATCAGGGCTTCTGTATTGATACACCTATCTATTAGAAGTTTAAAGGTAATAAACGAAAACAAATCCCGACCAAAAAACAAGATTCATATAAATTTATCAATGTAAGCCAACTTCCAAGCATTTTTAGCTACTAAGTTATTTTTGGAAGTTGGTACCCGTAAATCTGTAATATAAAACACTTTGTAAATTCAGATATCTAATATGTCCAGGTACAATAAAGTTCTTCTTCTTCTTCTTCTTCTTCTGCAAATCAAAGTGTCTCCTTTTAAGCGGTCAACTATACCAGAGGTGATAGGAGACGCAATACTGCGTACCTGTAGAAGGCTGATAGGGAACTGGGGATGGGCTTCAGTTGTGATCCACACGCGGAATATTTCATGCACTGTCTCAACAGTTGTAACAGTTTCAAGTAATTCATCCATGAAGTTTAACCCCAAATGACAGTTTTGTAGCAATACCCAACCACCCTATGAACGAAAGATTAATATTAACTGATTAGTATTAAAAATGTTTGCAAACCAAGATACAGTGCCGATATATGTAAACTTTAAACTTAGACATGGCGAATCTATGTTCTTGACAAAAGAGATAAACGAGCGTGTTTGATTATATCAACTGACTTACTTAACTTATAATTAATCAAACTATATGTTGATTTTCTTAAATGTAATTCTACATATGCTAAGAATATAATGTAAATTAGAGCCTAAACTTTCAATTCAGTCAGTGCAAATATTACTATTACTATAACTAAATTGCGTGCAATTCTACAATTGGTTGCAGCTCCATTACCATTACATCACCTATTTCTTTACAAATCTTAATAAATAATTCGTAATGAGCTAACTAGATCAGTACAAAACTAAAAAAAAGTCCTGGATTCGGTTGTGACAAGACGTACCAGAAAAGATGGATTTAGCTAGGGTAGGTTTTGAGAATGGACCACAATAAACATTACTGCATTGCTCTTACCGGAACTGGAAGCAAGGAGGAAGGGGGAGACCCCAACGGTACAGGGAGAACCAAAAGAAAGAGAGGTGGTTTCAACAGAAAGAAGGCTGAACAAAACATGTTAGCCGTTCCGACACGACGTTAGAAAATTACGCGATAGTATAAACTGAGTAATTCTTACTATACCCGTAAACCTAGAGGCCAATTAGTTAAGAGCATTCAGGTTTTAACTTGCTTTTCTTAGGTTTGCGGATGAAGTAGCTGCTCAAATCCCTGAAGTTGATCCTCGGGGCCGTTTGAAGAGGTATTCTGTGACTACGTGTAGTAATTAATAAGGCTATTTACACGGGAGAAAATAGAACGTGTTTTAGCAAAGGCGCGTATCATCTATGCGTTTGCGTCCTACCTAAGACTGGAATATCTCGTTTAAATGGTTCTGGTCTCATATTTGATACATCCACTCTTAAAGTTCACATCTTATTTAGGACGCAAACCATTTATATACGAGGAAGTTCACGTCTTATTTAAGACGCAGACTAACTAGGAACAGCCAAAATTTCCGTTCGAAGATAAGACGCGCCTTATGTAGCGCGTGTCTCAAATAGGACGCAAACGCTTGTTTTGTACAATTTAAACAAGCAGTTCGCGGCGTCTTATTTAAGACGGATCTTCCCCCGAATAAATTGCCTTAACGTTTATGTAAAACTATGCCAGAGGTAGAAAGTAATGAATGTGGTTGACAGCGTGAAAAAGGGAGCAATGATCCAATCCCTTATCCCTTACTTATTAGTGGTAGTGGAGTGAGTGTGTTGCTTAGAAATAACAGAAAGAAAAGAGTTAGGGCTGAAACTCCTTGCCTTCTTCAGAAGAATAATATGAGATGTAAGAGCCGACTCCGTGAGGAACTAGGTTTATAAAAAAGATCGTTGAAGTTTAATTATGAAAAAAATGAAGCGAATTTTGTTTCTGATATTTCCTAACAAACTTGATTAATCGACGAAGGTTATTCGCTTGGTGTTTGAAATATTTTAAATAACTAACAAATGGCGTTTTGCTAGTGAGACTCGGAAACCAAAGGTTCTTGAACTAGAAGCATTTGTTTGTCCGCAGTAAATCCACACAAAGTTAATTGTTTTGATAATTCTTTTATTTTTATGCAGGAGCAATTCTGAAACAGCTGCTAATCTACAGTATACAAGCTCTGAGGTTTGTCTGCCACGTGCATGGTTTGAGTTCACTTTTTGCACTTTAACGACGTGTTATTCCTCGCTGAAAAATAAGCTGTTTGTTAAAATATTTGTTGCGACAACGATTAAAAACAAAAATTCGCAACTTCACTCCGCGAAGTTTGAATTTTTGTCAAGAAAGCAATTATACTTAAGCGATCTATCATTGGTTGCTTTTCATTGTCAGGATTCAACCAATTTAGTGTAGCAAAATAACTATGGGATATCTGAAAGATATAGTTATCCTGAGGAACCTTCTGTTGACAGTGACAAATTTTACTAAACGTTTGTATACCTTCGCTCTTCAAACTTGCAACCGTTGTATAAAACTTGTTTAATTGGTATGGTAGACTTTAATTTACTGATATTTGAAAACAGAAATGTAAAGCTTTCTGTTTTATTTGAGAGATGGTCCTGGGTTTACTTGAAAAGCTCCTAAAAAGTCCTGAAAAAGTCCTTGAATTCCACATTTAGTAATTAGTGGCACCCCGATAGCAAAACTGTTGTGTTGACAAGACAATGGTCAGCTTTCAATTCATCTCGTTGAGGTCTTACATTTTTTTTCCAGAATTCTTAAACTTTCTATACGCTTTACAAATGAATATTGATTTTTAATAGTCATTGAGGGTCTTATTATAGATAGTCTGCAACAGCGGCTCACATATATTAACAACCCTATAAATGCCCTCAGTGAAGAAGACAGACCGCAACACTGGGATCACTACCCTGCTCTTTTCGACAAGTGTGTGGGTTGTTTTAAATCCCCCGATAGACTGTGTAGAGACTGGACCTTCGGTTTAACGTCCTTATCCGATAAGACGCGAAAGTCTAATCATTTGGAGATGTTAGAGCAAATGCAGCACCTTCTCTGCTCTTATCGATTCAGTTGTTTTATATATTTTAGTAATAAAAAGATTTCTGAAAGATTTACAACCAAAATTTGACGATGGCAAAACAGTCAAAAAGGTTTCAAGACAGTTTTATCCCTCATAATGCAAATGACTGTTTTTGTTTCAATCCTTTTCAGATTTCTATCAGATCCGAAAGACCCACAAGCTTCTTGAAAGTAAGTCCGAAATTTAACCTAATAATATCGCTTATTTTTTATCATTTAGATAAAATGTAGAACCCTTTATTAACAATAAATTTCGAAAATTAAACAGTTTTTGGCGGTACCTGCTACGTTTTTGGTGTTTTGAAACGTGCGAATAAGACAGTTTTGGGACAGCTGTCGTTTTTAACCGAGCATTAGTTCATCATGAAGTCCTGGTGTGATGACGTAGAGAAGGTACTTGTGCAGCTTCCGATTGAATAATAACACTGTGAACACAGCAATTTCTTCGTTTACGGTTTGAAACACAGCGAAAATAGACAAATTCAAATGCTTGTCACGTTTTTCCTTGGAAAACACTTATGACAGTGAAGGACATCTTACAGCTGTACGTCACAGATATTAGTCCCCCGCCGCTTGGTCAAAATATTAAACTCCAACTTATATTTAAAAAGCATAATTAGGGGCGGAATTTTTCTTCGGTTATTCGAATTTTGAGTTCATAGATGACAATAGTTATCTTAAAGATTTAAAAAATTGCAATATAGGGAATCTAAGGATAATTATATATTTAGTATACACTCGTTTTTCTGTAGACTTTTTATAAAAACTTGAAAATAAAAATTCCCTAAATTGAAGATGAAGCATGCTAAGAAGATACTGTAAGTTTGAAAAGGGACAAAAAGATATATTTCGTACAATGAAGAAACTCATTAAAATATGTTTTTCTGCTGATTGTCCTTAGTGCAACACCTCCTACTGGATTACTTAGACATCAGATGACAAACTTCCTGTATCTTTAAACTAAAATTATACTTATATACACAACAATTAAGGTAATGAAATTCTTAAAACTTTGATAAACAAGCAACTTAGTCCTAAATGGATGAATTTTACTTATGACTGTTAATAATTAACTTAACTTTCTTAAGCGGCGGCCAAACACTGGGGAATATTATTTTAGGAAGAAAATCTCTGAAAGCGATTTGTGGCTATAGCTTTAAAGGCTTCTGAGGAGAATGGCGTTGATATTTCTATCTTATGAAAAATGTGCCAAATTATTTTTTTCTTGCAAAAACCCATTCTTGTTGTCCGTGTTAAGAAGAGATTGTGTGCAATAAGTTGCTCCTCCTTTGTGTTAATTAGTTTGGAAATTCAAGCAAGTCGACAAGGCGTGCTCACGAGGATTAATGCGCGAATTATCTTGTCACCTCCGGTCAGTGAGCGCACTTTCCGTTGACCGGGAGAAAAACAATTAGGCAAGAAATTGCTGTTTCTTCCCTATTAGTTTTGCTCCCGGTCAACGGAAAGTGCGCTCTCTGTGATGATAAGGTAATTCGCGCGTTAATCCTGGTGAGCACACGTACCTTTTCAACTTGCTTAAATTTCCAAACTAAATTACACATAGAAACAGCAATTTCTTCTCTTTGAGTTTTGCTCTCGGTCAACGGAAAGTGTACTCGCTGCGTAACACCGACTGGGGATGATAAGATAATTCGCGCATTAATCCTGGTGAATACACCTTTTCGACCTGCTTGAATTTCCAAACTAAATAACGCAAAGAAATTGCTGTTTCTTTGTTTTATTTAGTTTGGAAATTCAATCAAGTCGAAATTAAAAGGTGTGTTTTCATAATAATGGTCTCTTGCAATCGGACCAATATTACTATTATTCAAAGCTTCCTAATCTTTACTGAGTTTTATTTTGCTCCTATCATTAGACTCGAAATAACTAAATAACGCAAAGAAATTGCCGTTTCTTTGTGTTATTTAGTTTAGAAATTCGAGCAAGTCGAAATTAAAAGGTGTGTTTTCATTATAATAGTCTCTTGCAGCCGGACCTATATTACTATTATTCAAAGCATCCTAATCTTTAGTTTTATTTTGTTCCTATCATGAGACTCGAACTAGACAAATAACAATTTTGATGACACTGAAAATTAAATTAACATTTAACTGCAGCCAACGACGCTTATCTCGTCAACATTAGACTAACCAACCAAGTTCGAGTCCAAGTGGGAAAATCTTGGTGTTTTTGATATAATTTATAACAGTTGATGGTGAAGACTGATGTTTTTGTTACATAGCTCATGGACCAACCTGACAAAAATTATAATGTAAAGTGAGTTAAGGAATCGACTAATTCACATCACTTGATGTGAAAGGCATTCTGTAATGAGAATTAGGGAGTTGATCATGTAACGTGCAATTGTAGAAATCAGCTGCATGTAGGAAAACTGCCCACAACTGACAGAATATGTCATGTTCGAAGATAGTTTGACATATTTCTTTTGACAAATGGAGTGCGAAAAAGTTATTTGAGTTATTTTTTAATCGTCGAACTGCGCCATAATTACCAGTTATAGTTTACAGGCAATCTGACTTTATTCTTGAAAAGTAGAGACTATTAAACTCGAACGTTTATCTTATGATGTATACTTCTAATATATGTATGGCCTTCAACAACCGTCAGCCGGTTTTCATAATAAACACAAAAACAACCTCAAGATATGTTAAATTGATAGAGAAAAAAGAAGTTTAACTTTAGCATTAAATGTGGTATGCTTGAAGATATGAGACTGTTTTTTTTTTCTTTTATTAAAAAGATCTTTTAATAAAACTGTATATCCAAGCTGGTGGCTGAAAAAAACGATCCCTCGGATGAAATTTCAGAATGCGTGGTAACTGTTAGACAGAGTTTTCCTTATTTTATGATTGAATGCCATTTTAAAAGTGCAAACACACTTTTGCCTTTGTTTCGAAACTTTGACTACGATGTCCTGAGTGAGTGGTCGTATTTAATAGTTTTGGGCTACTTATGGAAGTTCCGATCCGTGAGAAGGAGCAGATCATTTCTTTATTGTTTTTTTATAACCCAACGTCCGTCCTTTGAATAAATTTGAAAAGAAGAACAACTTAAACTGAGTGGCAAAAATATTAAAAAACCTCAAAATGAATTTATTTTCAAAGTATTTGGCAGTGCTGTTTCTTATAATTGTAAATATTGAAATAAACGTTTTGCTAAATATGATGTTCTGCGAAAAATCTCCCTCATCAAAACCATATCGAGTTACGGGTTTAGTCTGACAGCTACAAACAGACGTCGGCTATTTACCTTTGATTTTTCAACGTAACACCATTATGTCCAGATCATGCACTCAGAATAGTTTCTTCTTCGAAGAGAACTGCTTTCTTCTGACTATGCGCGCTGGTTTTGTGTCTGTTACCAGACAAAGAGTTTCCTTATGAAGACTTATTATTTATTCTCTTGCGGTTTTTAACTTCTTAACTACAGAGCACCTGCTCCAAGGTTCAACCAATCAAATTTAACATGTTGGTTTGAGGTCGCCTATTTTCTGTAACAAAACTGCAGAAGATAGAGTCAATTACATTACCAACCTCTGTGTGCAGAAATCGGAGCGGATTTTCGTTCGCCAAGTTTGGAAGTTTTTCCTTATGGCTAACGGAAATTCCATTTAAAATCATGATAAAAACGCGCCAAAAAGGCAGAAAAAAGAAAAGTGTTGTGTTTACAAAGTCTAAAGACGATGCATACAAAAATGCCAGAACCAGCACTGTTCGCCGACGGGCATCGAATACTTTGCAAAAATTTGTAAGTTCCTTTTTTCACCTTTCTAAACGTCTAAACATTTAAGGTTACTATTGTTATATTTGTGTGCGAAAACAAAGTTCTCAGTGAAGATATGATATATGTTGATCGCTTACTGCAGCTGCAAAAATTACTAGATCTGTACAAACAACGTTTTAAAAAGGTTGAATTATTGAGAACAAGTTTAGATTAACTTTCACTTCCAGAAAAAGTTCACATAACGCGAAATCTTCGCTGTTGATATTCAGTAATATAATGAATTATACTGTCTATGGCATAAAGCGACTTGTATCAGCTCAGAAACGTGCAGGATATATAATCACACGCTGAGCTTGTAAATATTTTCTTTCATTTCACATGGACATTTTTTTATATGTATTGATTTTGCCCTCCAAGACGTTTCTTAATTTTTGCCTCGAAAGCAAGCACAATATTTGGTTATAGAGATAAAATTTCCAGACAATGCAAATGACACAATATGCAGATTTACCAATGGTTTCTGATAAATCCAAGTAAAACTGTTATAATACAAACTTCCATATTCAATCTTATCTTAATTTTATTTACTTAATTTAAGAAAGAAATCTTTTCAGAATGGATATTTAATATTATAACTAAATTCAAACTTTGTTACTTGTTGCTTTTGGATAAAATTTATATGAAAAAAATAGCTATAAGAAGTAATCGTACTGCAAAAAGTTACCAAAATGTTTTAAAGTTTAATTTCAGTATGGTGTCTTCAAGAGCCTAATTTAAATCTTTAGTTATCAGTTTCTTGATTTTATTTCTATTTTTTCTTATGAGCAGTTCGAGTTATCACTGAATCGAAATCATGTCATTATTGACCAAAAAATCAATTTTTAACTTAATAAATATTTTTTTTTCTTTTTTCATAAAATTAAAAACTTGGTGTCTTCAGTAACCTAG
>JAOBAY020067123.1:7500-12162 GCA_025331085.2 Zoanthus sociatus | reverse complement strand
CGAGATCTCCTTGACGACGATCACGTGTTTGAATAACCGCTAGGAACGCCTGCTTCAACTGGAATGGTTACAACTCACTCATTCACTCATTCGAACCGATGACATAGTGACGAGAGGCCTCATAAGGCCTTTCGTCACAAAAACGGAATAACCGATTATATTGAGTTTTATATAACAATATGAGCTAAAACATAATGCAAAACATAAGATTTGCAACAGACAAAATACTTTTTCATTTCTGAAATTGTAAAAAACGTTTCCGAATCACAAACAATGTCATGAATAGGACGCTACGATAGAAACAGTTATATGATAAATTTATAAGTTATGCACCGTAGTGGAGAAACATTAGGGACTTTAAGCAAATCGGTACGGAGGGTCTCTAATACGGCGACCGGAAGTAAAATGTTAGGAGAAGTGCCACTGCGCATGTGTAACAGTAGGTTTCAGCCTTAGGACCTTCGTAGACTACGTTCAAAGGTGTTGTTGAACGTAGTGTATAGTACGTTGAAGTTTCTTGCCAAAATTATGCTATTTTTACCTTTAAAGTAGTCGGGTTTTGCAGGATCATCCCCAGTTTCTCTATTTTATTAACTTTTTGGGACACTTTTTGTCTTGTAATCCAATAATATTTCAAACTTTCTGGTTTGCTTGCTGGCGGTTACGACGATCAAGGATGGCATTTGAAGTTGTTCAAAAAGCGAAGAAATTACCGTAAGTATAGTTTTTTCTCTTACAGGTCTAGAATGTATATTTACTGAATAACTTATCGAAAACACGCATTTTGAAATGATGAAAAGATTTGTCGATCGATACTTTCTGTGAATACGCCAAAGGCTTAAAAGCTGACAGAAAACTGCAAAAAGCGGCTACAAATTGACATAAATAATTTTTAAAAAGACGATGTACATATTTATTATTTTTTTTATGCTTTAACTCTTGTGTTATAGATGTAGTTTTTCCGAGTTATTGGTTATAGTTAGCATTATTAACGTTGTAATTGTATGTTTTTCAATTTTCCCTGCTAATATTCAGACGAATGGAATGGAGTGCAAGACATGACATGGCTTTGTGCACAGAAATTGTAATAATTGAGCCATACAAGTTTAAAAAGGGAAGCAACGAAAGAGGGAAGCTCTGGACTGAAGTTGCGAATAACCTTAATAAGCTTGAGGAAGTACAATTTCGCGTGAATCAGAGAGGAGTCAGAGAGCGATGGGAAGTGCTGCGATTGCGATATTTGGAGAGAATGAGAAACGAAGAGAGAGCCTCGGGAATTTCTCCGGATGCTACCGAATTAGACAGTTTGATTGAGGAAATTTTGGAAAAAGAAAAGCTAGCTGAAAGTTCACGCAGTGAAGGCGAAATGGTGAAGAAAAATGACCAAGAAAGGAAAACTGCGGAGTGTGTGAGAAAAATGGCAATGGAGACATTTGGCGAGACGCAAAAACCTCCGGAACAAGACAACAACAACATCAATGAAACAAAAGGCGGCAAACGAAAGCGCAGGAGCGGTAGTGATGCTCTCGAGTATCTTCGGGAGAGGTCAACGGTTGAGATAAAGTTGAGAGAAGAAGAATTAGCTTTGAAGCGAAGACAACTTGAGCTGGATGAAACAAGGCAAAATAGCTTCATAACACAGCAGCAAGCGACTCTAAATGCATTCATGCAGATGCAACAGAATCAAACAAATGCCATGCTACAAGTATTTGAGAGACTGCTACCAAAAAATCATTGACTTTACGTTTAAAATTACTTTCCTTTGCGTGAATTTATTTGCTTGCGTTTGTAGTTACAACTCCATAGTTCTTAGTGTTTTTATTCAAGTCAGGTTATACCTTATTACTTAAAACGTCGCACTTATTTGGTGGACAATAACATCAACCTCGAAATTTCTATTCAACGCGCAGTTTAAAAGAGCCGACATTTTCAATTCTAGAAAAGTAACGCGATATGGAAGGTATCATTTTTTCAAGAGAATTAGTACGAATGGACAAACCATTTTTTGTTTTGACAAAACAATATTTTACTGATTTGGGAACACAGTAGAATTACTTCTGATCCCGTTAAATTATTTGATAAACAAACAGTCAAACAAGAAACCGTGTGCTATTCAGATTTTAAAACAGGACAAACCTTTATGATTTTCTTGAAAATATTAAATGAACAAACACTTAAAATTACGTAATACTGATTCCTGTTTTTTTGTGTTTTTGACATGCGAAATTAAGAAAATTATTGCTGCTAAAATTATAACACCACAGCAATTCACGCGCTTAGAAAAATTGCCGCGTAATGTGCAAATTTTAGGTGATAAGGTACAACTGTTAGTATAGTAAGTTGGCGGCCTTAACTTGTGCCAATAAGTGACTAACTGTTGAAAAACACTGTTTGGTTCATTTAAGGGCAATAAGTTTGTATTTGCAATCGATTCCTTACCCAAGACGTTGATACAGATGGATCATGACATAAGAATTATGTATGCGTTGAAATGAGGCCAGTAAACATTGTAATGTACAACTTAGGCTATATTAAAACTTGCGTGTAATTGCTTTACACCACATGAGTTTTCTGACTTTTATAAAGAATCTTCAGCATGGGAATGGATGGTGGTGGGGTTTAAATAATCTTTATTGTTTTTTTGTTTAATTGCTTTTTAATCATTGTCATTGAAACAGTTATAAAGCATTGACTTTGAACTGTGTTGAGTTTTGAGTGAAAAATGATGGTTAAGTCTAGGTTTAAATTCTTTGTTTGAGTCCAAATATAGTAAAAAAAGTAGGTTAATTTTCAGATCTACCAGTTTTCACTATTTGTTTTCTCTATAAGTCACGGAGGGTTTACAGTGGGTTAATTCACACAAAGTACCTAGTCAAAATAGCCCTGGAGGGTAGGTGGCTCAAGCCCAAAGAAATCTGATGTCTGATTTCCATAAAGACAGGTGAGTGCATTTCGCAGGAGAGCGCACACCACGTATATTTTGCCAACACAGCTTAGCTGTATCTTCAGATTTTTTCTAAAGTCGAGAAACTTGAAGTAATTTATGACATCCCCAAACAACCACTCCACAGATGTTCGCACTCTACTCATGGATGCATTATAGGCTTGCATCTGTGGTGTGAGGACTCGATCACGGAATGGAGCCTGCAGGTGGATACGCAGAGGATACGCAGGGTCTCCATAAACACACAATGCATCTCCAGTGGGTGAAAAAGCATACTGCTGCAGCTCCCGTAGCAGTCCAGAATCGGCTAACATGCCAGCATCGTGTCTTCTACCCTCTGAAAGGAAAGAATACTTACTTTTTAAAAAAAAACAAACAAAAATGCAAGTACAAAGGTACAAAGGTACATACTTTTCTTCAGAAAACTAACCAATTGAAAATGACCCTATTTTTTGAGTCAAAAGAATTTGTGATGCTGCAGACTAAAAATAAAATTTTAACGCTTCATATTCGTGTTAGAAATTATACTCAACTGAAGTGAAGAACAAATTGAACACTGAAAAATTGTACTGAAAAGACAGCATTGACAGAGCTCATGCGTACATACCTACGGGACCGTACAAGTTTCCAATCAACCCGTTTGGCAAAGCGATACTTTGAAATTTCAAAGCATGTACTCTTTTGTGGCCATTATAGACTAATCTTTGGTGCCTTCCTGGTTTTGAAATAGAGCGAACGGTGCCATCAATGAACCCAAAACAGTTGTTGAGTGGCGCACCCTTTCGACTGATGACTTGTGAGTACTGTAACAGTGCCTGGGGGTCCATTAGATTATGATTCCATTCAGTTATGAGGTGACTGTGATTTGTAAATACAAAATTCGTCACAGCATTTGTCGCCATACTCAACACAGGGACTGGTTTTCCGAAACGCTGAATCATGTCGGAATAACGACAAGGATAAGCATAGCGCTTGAGCATCATACACATACCCTCCATTCCGTCAACTTTGCTTCTTTGATTACATTTGAAAACCGGCGGTATTTGTAGAGCTTCAGCAAGATCCTCCAGGTCGCGTTTTCGAACACGAAATTCGGCCTTGCATTCATCATCTTCCATGGAGTCTAAATCGAATTGGCCATAAGAACTGTACGGTAAATCTAAATTAGCCGGTTGAAATTCATCATACAACAAAACAAACTCCTCAATTGAAATATATTTGTCACTGTACGCTAGAGCTATTGAGTCCTGAATTTCTTTAAAGGAGGCCATTCTTATTTAAAAAGAAATTCCTGCACCCTGTGCCTTCCTAAAAACAACAAATTCTGAATGAAAGACTCCGCCGTACTCAGTGTTTGCTTAACTATGTTCAAATTGGCGCCGTTCATAACGTACTCGTCCCATTCTTTTTCGGTTAAAGTAGCCGTAGCAGTGCCCCCCGTAGCCGTTGCTTAAAGTCCCTATTTATGACTGAAGTTTCGGACCGTAGTCCTTCGTCGGAGTGAATGTGCTCCGACGAAGGGCTACAGTCCGAAACGTCAGTCAAACATTTTTCTCCACTGCGGTGTATGACTTATAAATTTACCATATTACTGAGTCACAAAAAACACGAGCAAACGAAATAAAAGAAACATCTGCATGTAAAAATTTTACAACGAATTCGCAAAAAATACCCATCGATATAGGTTTCAAAAATAAATTACAAGCCTCGCTTACCTT
>JAOBAY020067122.1:0-21573 GCA_025331085.2 Zoanthus sociatus | reverse complement strand
GTTGATGACTCTCATACAAACTTTATGGGCTATGAATGTTCGCCGCAACTGTCATTTCCTCACTTGTTATTCTTTGAAAGATTTAATTGCAGTGTTACCGCATTTGCTAGCAACAGTACACCATAACCCAGCATCTCATCAAACGCAACCGCGATATTGGCCTGTTTTTGAGAATGATTAGTTTTGAATTGGAAGCCCTGTAATAATAAAAAAAAAGAGAGAAAATTTTAAAAACATGCTGTACTCATATGAAGAATGAAGCTTGACTTTTGATGGAAAAATATGAATGAAATCAGTTTGCCAAAGCGTATAGTTTTTACGAAACTTACCACTGTGAAATTCTCTAGAAATCCCCGCTATACTGCCATTAATTGAAAGAAGTCAACTTTTAACCTATAAGGAATCCGTAGTGATTAAAAGGAATTTGTTCCACATATCCTTAATTATCCGTTCGCTAAAAAAACTTCCACAACTTCCAGTGCTGTCACATATCTTCTGCACACTGCAAACATGTTCTTGACTCTTTGACAAAAGTCTTCTAAAGACCCCGGATGACAACAACAACAAAGGCACACAATGCCTCTTGGTTGAAGGTGCCCCTTTAAATAAAGGTTTCAACGGATGGAAAAAAAGCAGAAAGACAATCGCAGTTCTCAGTTCTAAATAATTATTACCTAATGATACTTTTTTATTTGCAAGACATGTTTCAATGTGACCTAGAATAGCATAATACATGACTTTGTATACTTAATGAGAAAGAGATTCTTTAACTCCATATGGACAAGACATTGGTAGATTACATAAAAGTTATTATCTCTTAGTAAATGTTGCTTCTCCTTGAAAGAAAAGGAAAGAAAAGTCAACTTTGGCAAGAAATTAAGTAGAAGAACCTGACGAAACAACCAGATGTACCAACATATGATAAGGATCTCCTTGCTGAATGTCAGCCATCTTTAGTTAACAACTGCATCAACCATGCCTAATTTGGACATCCCACAATCACAGTGAAAGAAAAAGTATGAATTTCTTAAAATGTTCAATTTTAGAATAAAAGATCATTTTATTCAGATTGTAACAATATCTAAATGTCAGGGCAGGTCTACATGGCAGCTGGCACAGTTGAAAGATCTTTAGTACTTTCTAAGTACAAGGTCCCCAGTTCAATCCCAATTCTGCCAAGATTTGAATATTTGTGTTTTGTAGCTTTCTTTTTTCTCTAACTTAGCTTAGTTTCCATCCTTCTGGGGGAGGTTAACGAGGACCAGCATCAGCTTACTGCCCCCTGGTCAGCCTAGTTGGTAAGGTGCCAGTCTGTTGTGCCGGAGGCTCAGGTTCGATTCCAGACTTAAAAGAACCCACACACTTGTTGCAAAGAGTAGGGTAGTGATCCCAGTGTTGTGTCTGTTTCCTCAACTGAGGGCACTTCTTATCGGCTGCCAAATTGTGCCATAACATGTGAGCTGCTCAAGCCGACTTTCTAAGACCCTCAACTGTTCAAACCTGTATTAATTTGTAGAGCATTTAGAGCTCTAGGATAAGCACTACATAAATACTGTATTATTATTATTATTATTATTATTATTATTATTATTATTATTATTATTATATTAGTATCCTGTCCAGGTAATATAATACTATCATATCAAGATATGATAACCTTCAAACAACGAAAATTATCATCTGGTTAACTTAACAGAAACCAGAGATAAGTGCCGGCTCCATGGGCCACCTTTCTTGTAAAGGATTTAGCTTTACATTCGATGCCATGGTTAGCACTGAACTGAAGTTGTTGAATCTGAATCAGTTTCAAAACTTACGAGTTAATTGTTCGGACAAGACACAGTAACACTTCTTCTCGTACTCTCCAAGATTTATGTCCAAACCCTTGTACAACTTGTTCTAAAACATGCTGAAAAATTTAAAGGATATTTTAAACATGCTTATTCATATTATGGCTGAGTTTACAAATAACTATTAGAAATGTTGAAAGGTTTCAATATCTTTTGCAAAATATGTAATAAATTTGTGATCATCTTACATTATCATTCCAGCACTTTTTTATAAATTAATTAATGTGTTAGGAGATTTTTTCATTCATTAGCCAAAATGTTAACTTTTAATTAATAAGTTATATACTCATTTTTTATGAAGAACAAACTTAATAAGAACACTGAGACTGAAATCGCTCGAAAAATAAGAACAATCTGAGGCTAAAAAGATAAAAATAAAAAAATAAATAAAAAAATAAAAAGGAATATATAATAAATAAAAGGAACATGCACAGCAACAAACAAGCATCACACCATGGCGACAGTGTAATGCTAACAATTCCCTTTTCAAAATTCAGGTGCCCTACAGTACATGTAGTATCTTAACATACAGAGTAAGTTAACCCCACTAGAGAACATAGAGAATTTAAGTACCTTTAAGGACAAAATAGAGCATTTTGAGCCTGAAATGGCCAAAAAACTAAGAACATTGAGCCTGAGCTAAATTTTACTGGTTCTTAATAAAAAAAGAGTGTAATTTTATTTATACAAAATAACTAGTAGCACACAAAACCTGTCTTGCACTATGATACTGAGGCTAGGTGACAATTTGCACTCGTCTGGTTATCTACTTTTCCCAGCTTTCTTGATAAAAGAAACAGTGATGATGATACATGATCAAAGTAGTTTTTCTCAAATAATAGAGGTCAAGCACAGTTCATTAGAATGCAATCTCGCATAAGGTAAATGTACTATTAATAAAAATTAATATATGATTGCTATGATTAACATAAAATTTATGCAAAGAAAATTTAAAAAAAAATAAAAGCTTTGTTTTTTCTGTTAAATTATAGCCCAATGAATACAACCTGAACCATTGTACAATAGATTTCATGAGACAAAGTGCAGTATCTTGTAGTTGCTTTCAATGTATATGCATTTTAAAAATGTTCTTTTTGAATTATTTGAAGTTATAAGTGTGGCATAAAAATAGGATAAGAATAATGTCCTTTATAAAAAATAAACTATCAGTTAACAACATGCTAAAATTGTTTGCAATGTCTCTTGGAGTAATTTGATCATATTTGCTTAGCACTGTTGAAACATCACGCAATTTTAGGAAAACTTTTAACCATAAATTTTATTGTAAAGAAAGTCGGACTGGATTGTCAGTGGTTGGCAAGGAGTGGTCTGTATATAATTTTAAACAAAATATGACTTATTTATCATTAATTGGGTTTTAATATTTAAAATTTTGTACTTAATATTTCATTTAGTTTTAGTTTTATTTAGTAATTTAAATAGATATTTTTGGTTGATCTGAATTGATCCGAGTTGAACTGACGATCCACTCCAGTTTTCATACCTGTCTTATTATAAAGCATTTGATATGTGGTAACCCAACTTACTTGTGGAGAAGACACAGGGGACATAAACTTCTGAAGTAGATCTTGTGCGAGATCTCGAACCTAAAACAACGATATCTTAGTTTAGGAAATTGAATTTTTCCCAGTTAATTATATAGAACTTCTAACCAAAACACTGGTTTTAATAAATAAATTTGTTTTACAAATAAAATTATCTACTGACATTATTATGGAGAAATGTGTACAAAATGTTTTACAAGAAAAATATTCATGATAATATAATAATAATTTAAATGAGAGAAATATTTTTGTTTATTATGAGCTATGAACTAAAAACTATAAACTATGTTATTCTTAGAATAGGTATTTTTAGAAAGTATACACTTTAAGTCACAAACTAAGGATGTACAACACATAGAGATTTATGACTTTTGTAAAGTGTATAACAGAGTACAAGAACAATAAAATAAAGAATTGAGAATTTAAATACAATGTACTGTAAGTTATAATTATGTTGGGTAGAAGTTGTTTTGGTTTTACTGTAGTTTTGGGTTAGTTGGAGCTTCTTAGCAATTGGAGCATGACATGGCTTCTACTTCCATCAATCCAAATTTTGTTGTATTACAAATTTTAAATAGAATCTGAAACTGCATCTTTTCACAAATTGTTTCTTCTGTATCTTCAGTAAAATGAGAATTTAGAAAGGCTAAAAGGTCAAGCTAAGAATCAAAAAGAAAAAGGAACTGCCAGTAACACATTGATATTGCTTCACATACAGCAAATGAGCAGTTTTTATTACAGATCTTTAGAGTCTAAAAACACTTAACACCTACTTATAGAAATGGCACTTATAATTAGAAGTTAACATGAAGTAAAATGCTTTTAAATGAAAGTAAAATCTTAAAAATTTAATAAAATATACCTGTTATTATTCAGTTACTAACATTTATGTGCATTTTACAATTGAAACATAGCAATGGACGTTACCAAAAAAAGAGATAAAGAGTAAATATTAATAACAATAAACATGTTTTGCTGTACCACAGACAATCAATTTTATCTTTCAACATATTTCTAATTTAATTTACCTGCTGTTTGCTGTCTCCAAGTCTCTCAATAACACCGGGCACAACTAAGGGATGAATAACAAATTGTCATAACCTCGAAAAATTTATCATGGTACAAAAATTTAACATGATCCCTTGATATATTTGAATGCTATGTAAAGTGCCTTTAGGCAAATGCTCACAGTTTGTCACACAAGCAATTATATTATTTTGTTCACAGTTCAAACAAATTGCTAAACATTTTAGTTTCATTTCATTTCAGAGCGGTTTTCAAATATTATACTTCAACTGGAAACATCTGCATGGCTTAAATATAATTTGAAAGCTCTAAAATTGGTACATAAAATATACAAAGAAGCAGAAAAGTTTAAAAAAAAAAAAAATTACAAAAATCACACCCAAAAATAAATTAATGTCTTGATCTCGTGCCAATCTTCAAGTTGTCTTCAGATGATTTCCTTTTAAGTAAATTGTATTGTGTCTGAAATGTACACCAGAACTATTGAATAGAAATGTTTGTTAAAACACAATGTCACAGAATCAATGATTTTTAAAACACTTTCACCAAAACTGAGCAGTGTCAACTTTTAAAGACTATTATATCTAAAGATAAAATAAAAATCACTCCTCAGTTGACAAAAGAAATTCATGCACAATAAATCCCACAAGTAAGCTTCCCTATTAAAAATAAAATTATTTAGTAAAAATAGAAATAAAACCGACATAAAATAATATTAATCTTTAGGTAAATAGTGAACTGATCTCCCTCTATAAGTACAGACAAATTGAGCTAAAACTCAAGGTCAGACCAACTTTCATTTCACTAAATATCAAGTCAAGGTCCCACAAACTACTAAATGAAAAATTATGCAACAGTGCTCAAACTGAACCAGGACAGAAATTGAACCTAAACTCTATTTTGAATTATAATTTATAATCTAAAATGTGTTGAGTTTTTTTTCCTTGGGGGAACAGTGATTAGGTAAAGAGGTTTCACTTTTAATCTATTTGCTCACCAAGAGTATTTCTGGTGTTCAACACAAATGTTGTTCAGTTAATGACAGTTTGAGACACTGAGATGCAGGGAAATACTGACTTCCTGATGGCAAGGGTTTCATTTGAAAATTTCATTGTAAACAATTAACATTAATTTGCAGTAATACCAGTCTCAAATAAGCTCTGTTGTGTTAAAAAAATAAGTTGTACTTCACAAAAATCTTGGCTAGAATTTATTCTTATAAAACATTTATTTATTAGATACTAAAGATTGGCTAAAATAACTAATAAAAGCAAACATGTCTCTTAGCTTACCATTATTTATTATCTATCTCTTATTAAGTTCTACAGCATTTCATGCCTTTTTCATATGCCCATAAATAGAAGAATATATTTACCAAGATTTAAAATATTTTTAAACATTAAATTAGAGTAAACTGAATTCAAACCTAAACAAAAATATGTTACAAGCTTGTATATTTTCAACTGTAATGCACATTGATACTACTGTTGTTAAATTTGAAACATAAGTTGTAAAATCAACACAGTCAAATGGATCCATGGTCATAAAACAGTGCTCCAGACAAATAAGAGAGCCATTCCATCTTTGTGTGTACCATATCAATTTTATAACCATGAGCAACTATCATAGTTATATTTACTCATTTAGAATCATGTTTT
This sequence comes from Zoanthus sociatus, assembly GCA_025331085.2. Taxonomy (NCBI): domain Eukaryota; kingdom Metazoa; phylum Cnidaria; class Anthozoa; order Zoantharia; family Zoanthidae; genus Zoanthus; species Zoanthus sociatus. The sequence goes on along the minus strand of JAOBAY020067122.1, from coordinate 15,474 downwards.
CCTTATGAAACTTTTAAAACAACACTAAGAAACAAAATTTTATGATGTTGATTTGATCTCTAACCCTACTTCACATAATTCATAAGCACACATTTTTATGATTACATTAATATTTATGGTGCAACAAAATTTCATTTTACCAAATATTTCTTTCAATAAAACAATTTACTTCACAAGGAGTACAAAACTCAGCTAATGAACACAAAAATACAAATTGTACACTTGTAAATAACTTAATATAGCCTATTCTGCCAGCCATTTTGTATTTGAACATAATTTGAACCTCACAGCTCCACATTTTCAAATAACTTTCTGAAAGGCTGTGAAATGACTAATTTTTCACACCTAAAGGGTTATTAACACATTGCTTGCTCTATGAGACCAGAAATTATTCCTTTACGATAACTTTCTTTCAAAACCTGCTCAACATCAAGAGAAATAAACAAAACTCAGAGGTTAAGGACATTGCTGCATTCATCATTCTCAGCAGTTCTGTCATAAGTTTCCCAATAGATCTTTTCTGAGTCACAATAAAGCTTTTAGAATATTTTTTTCAGTATAGCAAATAGAAACAAAATTATATCTAATACACTTTTTATTATCTCAATATGTCCAACAAAAATAAATTGTCATATCATTACAAAAAAGCATTTGGCATTTCTAATATTCAACATTTAAATTTTTGTTATTTTCTATCTAAATGCAACACAGAAACCAAGCTTCAAAATAATGCACAAGACAGATTAACGCTGAAACTAACTGAATTCACATTGTTCAATATGTAGCATTCCTCTATTGTCAACTTACCTTTGGTGTAAAATAATGTGGAAAAAAAACAGCAGATGGTATTCTAAATTATTTCTCCCTTTCAAACTATTGACATGGCTTGCTTTAATATAATCTACTGTTCAGTACTTTTAAGAAACCAGCTGTGAAAAGCCAGAGCTTCAGTCTCAACAAATCAGGAAAACAAAACAATATCCTTTTGGAAAATTGATTTACATTATTAAGCCAATATTGCAAGTGGATGTCATATGCTCATGTTTAGAAATACAAAGAGTTCTTCTTAAAACTTATGTCAAGCTGTCTTTCTATTGGGTGACAATGAGTCAACAAAACAAACCTGAAGGAAATTATTTGCATTAATTGAAAAAGCCAAAATGACAAATCAATATTTCTCTCACCACTGAGGCTGAGAAGACATAATCTAATTTGTATCAAAATCAAAAATTCAACTTTAAAAATAAGGAATCTATATATTCCTTACCTTTTTAATTGAAACAAAAAACACTGTTTTGCAATGGTAAAAGAACACACAGGTGTTTCACAATGACTTAACTTGATAAACTATGCTGTATCAAGTTTATACTTTGCAAACAAAACATCACATGTACAGTATATGCTGTGTTGATCACTGTGAGGAAATATACATAACTGTGTGAAGATAAGTTTGAACAGATCAGCATGGTAAGTTGAACCGTTTCAATTTTCTATGACAAAAAAAGTTTTATTTAAAGGGAACTTAACAAATTAACCAAAGACTGCAATATTTTATCTATTGAAGCTGGAATCAAAACAACACAACAGAAAAAACATGACTTGCCTGTTCTTTCGTATGGAGTTGTGTTGATTTTACAGACAACAGAAATACAAAATCATTAAGAAATGTTTATCAAGGCTTTAATGTTGCTCTATTGAATTTTGTTTTCTCTTTAGATGAATTTATTAACCATTATTAACTTGAGAGACTTATAATCATTAGGAACTTCACAAAGGTGATGTTTTGAGGATGATCACCAAAGGTAACAATCTTAGCCTCTGATGAAGCAAATCAAAATGAGATGGGAATGTAAGTGTTTTAATTTCATACTGTTTGCCACTCACAATAAATTCCATAATGTGGAATTGAAATTTGTGATCATTATGTACAGCAATTGCATTTAGTATTATAATAAATATTATATAAATATAATTTATAACAAGATATTTCAGGAACTAAAAATTAAAGTTTCTTTCAAAAATAAAAATATCTAGTATAATATACATAATATGCTTTTGAAGATTATATAGAAGCTAACTCTATGAAGCTACACTGTACTGTAGATACATACTGTACATTTGATCTTACTTATCAAATGAATATACTAACAGAAAACAATGATTAAAACATTTTTAGTTATATAGCACTATATTCACTTTTTCTTAAAGTGTTTGTACAAGTGTTAATACATTGAAAGGTACAAGCAAAATTGTCACAGGGTTGGAAATGAAAAAATATATATATTTTTTGTTATATTGCTGTTTATTACATAGATATGAGTGTTTTACTGTAAAATACGCCACTCGTAGGTTTCATATGAAACTACATCCGGGATACGAGTGACATATTTTCCATATCCTCACTAGTGAAGATATCGCTGATGTCATTCCTTTGTTTTCCCCGTCTATTTCGCCAATTTTTTTCTATTTTTTCCACTCGAAAATAAACTCATATATGTTCGCGCCACCGTGTAATATCCTCTGTATCTGTTGCACTTACTATAACCCGCCCAATACAAAATAATGAAGACGACATTTACAATTTTAAAATTGTGATATTGATGCAGTTAAACGCGGGATTCTTTTGAAGTCAATACAAGGTTCGTTATCTATATAAATGGAATGCTGCGTCGGTGTTTTTACAGAATCAGTTTTAAAAAAGGATAAATTTTACACCGTAGTGAAAAATAATTTTTAGACTGACGTTTCTGACTGGAGTTCTTTGTCGGAGTGAAGGAGTCCAATCCGAAACGTCAGTGTAAAAATTCTTTTTCATTACGGTGTAGAATTTATCCTTTTTTAAAACTCGTTATTTTTGTTTTAATTCAACATTTGTCTCTATTGTTCTTTGCAAATTCTATATTTTCCTAAATCAGCAACAGAGTAACACTTTCCTCTCATAACAGATAATGTATTCTGTTTGACAGCATTTGACTATCTAGGATGTTGGGCTGACAATGTTACCAGCCGTGATTTGCCGTCCAAAGCAATGGGTGTCGTCATGTTTACGTTTAGCGAACAGCAATCGAATGACCGAACAAATAGAATGTTGATTAAATGTGCGAAAACAGCTCATCAGCACAGTTACTCTGTTTTTGGAATCTTTAATCACAGCAGCTGCGTCAGTAGTGCCCACGCAAGGATGACTTACACCAAGTTTGGCCGCTCGTCGCAGTGTCTCAATGGGACTGGTGGACCGAACGAGAACAGTGTATACAGCCTTCAAGGTATACTAGGAGTTTACTTTAACTTACTAAGCGGCTGGGTAAGGTATTCATTTTGTTCAATATCATTTGTCTTTCATTTCATATTTTATTCCATCAGCAAGATTTATAAAAAGTAATGAAAGCTAGCGATATCTGTTTCGGTTAGCATTAGATCTTAAAAAAGTTGTTCGTTTTCTTACTAATGAATTTTAAGGCAATAGTTTGAGGTTTGAAAGACTGGGACTCTCCTAAACATCTTCTCTCTTACCTTATCCAACCAAAATTAGGAAGCTTAAATGACGATGCAAACGAGAACGGGGAAAAAAGAAATTTCATAACAGATGTGTTTGAATCTATCTATGGAAAGCAGCAACTTGCCATGGATGAAATGAATGTCCCACGAGGAAAAGTGGATCCGGTTGAACAACTTCCTTTGTTTGACACTGTTGATGAGCTTCAATACGGAGGTAAGGTAACCAAATGGTTTTACGCAATTCGAAATACAAAGGAAAAAACAAAAACATTTTCCAAAGCAAAAGTATTACTTCAAGTAAAGCAAGTAATAAAGAGGTCTGTCTTAATAACTGGATTTCCTGGAGTTAAGTAAACTGATCTTGTTACTATCTATTGAAATTACTCGCTATCTATCAGGTGATATGTAAACAATATGGCGGCCCTTTGCCGCTCATTTTCAAAAACTAATTCCAGAGAAATAGTAAGAAAATCAGTATTTATCAATTTGACAATTTCACTCAACGATTGGCTATTCCTCACATTGTTCTTCTTTTGTTTCTCCTTCAAAGATTATTACTAAAACAATCGTAAAATACTCACTGTGGAGCTTTTCAGTGTCATGTTAAAAAATCCAATTTTCCCAGTTAAGAATCTGGTAGGAAAACCAGTTCGAGGCAAACCAGTTGGCTATTTACAAAGCGTGGTGCATGAATCTGCCCCTGAATCTAGAACAAATTGATTCAGTAGTCCAAGTCCTAGATTCAGGGACAGATTTTTATCTATCAGGCAATAGAAAGTGCGAGCTCGCATTCTATTTATCAAATATTCAATCTGTTTGATTCACACGTAAAACTGGAGTTTATCTAGTTGAATCCAATCATCCAAAAACAGAAACCAAACTTTGGTTTATAGATAATCTTACACAAAACGGTTTGAAACATGGCAAATCATAGTTTTGAGTGAACACTGCACTAAGCCTCCTAATAAAAAATAGCTTGAAGAAACATTTGATTTTTAGATCTCATGAATTCTTAGAAACACATCTAAAGAATTCCTCAAACAATTCCCTTCCCAGATTATCTTGAATTGTTGCTACTTTGTAAGGAAAGACTTTTAATAACCAGCAATTTTAATATCCATGTGGACGATTTATGCAACCAAGACACTCAGAAATTCTTTGACCTCCTAAACACATTTGGTCTCCAACAACACGTTAAGCAACTAACACACCGTGATGGCCACACGCTTGATCTATATATTAAACGCAAGTTGGAAACATTTATTAATGATGAGCCAACAGTTGACCTATTTGTATGTGACCACGCAGCGGTGTTTACCAGGCTAGGGCTGTCTCGTCCATGTCTCTCCGTGAAAACCACTATCTACAGGAAAATTAAATCCATAGACCTTGGCAGCATTCATAAAGATATTCAAGCCAGGTCACTAAGCGATGATAATCAGCTTGACACTGCTGATGATTCAGATCCTTATGCGCGTGAATACACTACCACCGTATCAGCACCCCTTGATCAACACGCACCACTAAAATCACGCAAAAGAGTTACAAGACCTGTCGTACCCTGGTACAATGAAACTATCGACAACGCTAAGAGAGAGCGGAGAAAAGCAGAACGTAAAAGGAGAAAATCAAAGGCTGCCGGTGATCTGCTTAATTTCAAGTCAAAAAGAAACCATGTGACTTACTTAATGAATAAAGACAGACGGGATTACTATTCTCAGTTTATAGATGAAAACACTGCTGATCAAAGGAAGTTGTTTAAAGCTGCGAAAAGGCTTCTGCGCATGAAGGATGAGTCCCTGTTTGCTGAACACCTTGACAAGACCATAGTCGCGAACGATATCGGCATGTTTTCATGTTAGAAAAGTGGAGAACATTCGAAATGAAATTGATGCTAAACATATCAGTCAGTCAGAACGCGATCTCGTACCTCCTGACCAGCCTTTGGTGAACCCAAATGTAATACTGCGCTTTTTTCAGAACTTGAGTGAACAAAAAATTTACGATCTTATTCAGAAATCGACTAAAAAGTCATGCGCTGTTGATCCTTTGCCAACCACCTTAGTGTGTGCCTCGCCCAATGTTTTACTTTCTGTCATCACAAAGTTAGTCAACACCTCACAAACTACTGCTCAGTTTCCCACTGAACGGAAAGAAGCAATTGTCAACCCGCTCCTGAAAATAGGTGCTAAGGACGTGACCAGTAAGAACTTACGACCTATTAGTAACCTTCAGTTTATTTCAAAAATTACCGAGAGAGCTGTTTTTGACCAAATGTATAGTCATATGACTGACAATGAACTGTTTCCTTTGCTACAGTCAGCTTATAGAAAAGGACACAGCACAGAAACAGCGCTACTGAGAGTTGTAAATGATATATTGTCCAACATGAATGAACAGCAGGTGTTAAGTCTTGTACTTCTAGACCTGAGTGCGGCAGTTGACACTGTCGATCATGCCACACTCTTAAGCCGACTTGAGACCTCATTTGGCATTACGGACGCAGCTCTCGCATGGTTCCCATTGTATTTGTTTGGACGTAGCCAGCATGTGCTGGTAAATGGAGAGAGATCGGATAGTTATCCCCTGCCATTTGGTGTTCCTCAGGGTTCATGTCTCGGGACCCTACTTTTTAGTGCCTATGCCAGCCAGCCGTTTACTGTCATCAAATTATACCTGCCCAACGCACACGCATTTGCTGACGATACTCAGCTTTATCTTTCCTTCAAACCAGACAACTCCCCCAGTGAATCAGAGACACTACATGCTGTAGAACAGTGTATTCGAGCCATAAGGACGTGGATGCAAAATGACAAACTGAAACTTAATGAGGACAAAACTGAAGTCATGTTAATCGGAACCCGCCAACGATTTAGCAAAGTCAAAATTGGTCACCTGACTGTAGGCGATTCTAGTGTTACTACCGTAAAAAAGGCGCGAAATCTCGAAGTTTAATTTGACTCTCAGCTAAATTTAATGTACACATTACGAAAACGTGTAGTTTATCCTCTCGTTTATTATATTAAACTAGACGAATTACAAAATACCTAACATACAAGAGTGCACAATCACTAATCTTAGCGCTAATAATTGGACGTCTAGATTACTCCAACAGTGTGCATGGGGTTTTCCATTTTTCTTTGAGTCTCGACGGGGGAAGTTGGGCACTTTTTCCCATGGAATGGTCCCATCCAAATGACCCTGACCGAGGTTCAGATAAATGTTTGGACTGCCTTCATGTCAAATCTCAACTGTCTAGCCTTAGTAGTTTGGGTGCTATAGGCCTTGAAAGTCAATATTTTGGTTGTATAAATCGGCTGATTATAAATTATGCTGTTTGCAACTTCATTCGTTCAATTACCTAAACTGTCATTTGAAGTGCTCAAAATAAATCAAACAAATTGAATTTTAATACCTTTTAAATTTTGATAAGAAGGGTAAAAATGTGTGGTTTTAAAAATGCAATAAAAAAAGCGTTCATACTGTCTAGCTATTTAAATCATAGGATCCAAATACTACATCCAAAACAATAAGAGAGATTTTGAAAACGAAGATAAATGAAAAATTGATTGATAAAACATGGTTGGTGGTTTATGACCAAAAAGAGTCTTTTTGGGGCTCGTCGACAGGCGTTTCTATGTTAAACATTGTAATGTAAAGCGCATCAGATCATATATATATTTATGAATTTTGCGCTATATAAGTAATAAAATTATTATTATTATTGTTTTTTGTTAACAATGTTCGCAAGCTGTATTAAGTTTATTCATTACCTTTATATTATATTTGTCAGACTATCGTCCAAGTCCAACAGGCTCTAACGTTCTTGAAAATCCCAGTTTTGAAGAGCAATTGGTGAAAAATCCTGTTCTGGGCTGGAATTGTCAAGGCGAAACAAACGATCCTCGAGGCGGGCTGATATCAAGGTATATCAAGGATAAGCGGGATGGTATATTCAGTGGAATTTGCTCGAACCGTTTGGCCGAATGGTCGGGCCCAGGGCAATATATAGGTAAGTTAAAAAGTTAATTGCTAGTTGTAGCTAAGTTGCATTACTCCAAATGGTCGGGTGCGGGAAAGTATATAGGTAAGTTAACAAGCTGGTTACTAGTTGTAGTCAGGTCACATTACTCCAAATGCTCGGGTTAAGGGCAGTATGATTTATAGGTAAATTATCAGGCTGGTTGCTATAGTTGTAGCTAAGTCGTATTACTCCAAATGGTCGGGTCCGAGGCAGCTTATAACTAAGCTAATATGCTGGTTCACTATAGGATTGTTATAATGATTTTGTTGTTCTGTTGCAAGGCAGAAGAGTCAAGCCGGGTGCAATTTATAAATTCATTGGATGGACAAAACTCCTTGATCACAAGAAAACTGGCGATCTCCACAGTTTGGAACTTTGGATCAAACTACGAAAACGTGGCAGCAAGAAAAGAAATAAGATGTTGCTGGCAAAACGCTCTCCCGACTCGTATGGTATGAAATACTTTACATTTTATACACTTACGATAGATGATCAGGTTGAACCTTGTTGGCGGCCTATTTCCTAGTGGGGTCGATAAGCGATAAGAGAGAAGAATCATTTACTAAGTCACGGATATAGTATAAACATTTTTTAATTACTTTGTTTTATTTGTGATTGACAAAAACGAGCTGTTTTCAGTTTGTATACCAACAAACTATGAAAATATGGATCACTTTTCTAACTGAATTTCGTTCCTCGGTCAGTCACGGGATTGCCTCCAGTCATTAGTGTGTTCTGAAAAAGTCGCCTCTTTCCAAAATGTTTTTGAAGACCCAGTCGACTAATCTGATTAGCTACGAAGTAATTGCGATACGACTTTGAATTGCTGTAATGCTGCTGATAATGTTTGAAATTCTTTTGTATTTATTCTAAAATCAACTTTGATATCGCACCTCCATGAGGAAAAAAGGCATTATTAAACCAGTATTTGGGCGAACGTGGTTTGCGTAGTAGGTAAGATCTCCGCTTTCGAACCACAAGAACCCCATTTCGATGCCCGCAGTTTGCAGAGTTTTGAATATTTGTGTGACCGTCTTTTCCGCCTAGGCTAACTCAGCTTTCCATCATTCGAGGGTAGGTAAATGAGTACCAACATTTGATGGGAGCTAACCTGCGATGGATTAGTGTCTCGTCCAAGAGAAGTAAAAAACTTTCATCCCCTTAGCGCTATTACAGAAATTGGAGATAAAAGGCGGCTCCATGGGCCACCTGGCTTGTAATGGATTTAGTTTAGCTTACCTATAGCATGATATGCTCTTCCACAAAGTTGCGTGGGATATAAAGTGAAAGATAATAAATAGTTTAGTTTAGTATTATATACAGAATGTACCAATCATTTTCCTAAGGAATAAACTGTTATTCACTTGTCTAGTAAGCTTTTTCCTGAATGAAAATTTTTGACTCGAAACCATTTAGCTTTGAACAACAAGTGATTGCGTAAGACTGGTCCTTGCAGAGTGATTGTGCTGTTGTCATTATTTGAAATGCCTTTTGTGCGACCCTAAGATGGCGTACAAACCCCAGAGGTGGGGGAAGGGGGGTGGGGAGATATAATTCACCAGAATTTTTGGATCTTCACAAACCTGACCCTTTCTAAACTAGCAGATTAAGATCGTTTCAAGTCCGTTTACATAAAAAAGCAACTAAACCGGACAATAGATAATCTTGCTGTCTGCGTGTTTCAGGGAAAAGATAAAAACGGAACTGATTGGAAAAGGAATTCTAAACAGAGATCAGGCCTGTGAATCACGGAAAAATTCACGTAGATCTAATCTCAGCCAAACCAATTCTCATTCAAGAGGAATTGTTGCTCCCTGTTCTAAGCAATCTGTAAATATTGCAAAATTTTATAACCTATTTTAAACAAACGTTTTCGTGATTTACACAACATGCTCTAGACTAGATGGTTTAAAAACCATACCCCTAACAGCGGTACATACCGTATAATCAATATATATTCTAGTAATCCTCCCTCCCGGGGTGCAAGCTTGCATCGTACACTAACTACCGCGGCACTAAACCTCAAAAAAATTTTTTTATTGGTATCTAATTGGTATTCAGAGTTTCATTTCTGCTAGAAAATAACCGATTTCAGTGTTTTCTTAAAACTCTTTAGATGACGGTTGGATCCAGTGGAATACAGATTTTCAGCTGCCACAGTCAAAGCATGGCTTCATGTACGTGTTTATATATTTCAAGGGGCCAAAGAGTGACGTCGATATTGTCTTAGATGATCTACATCTTATTGAGTTGTACCAGGACCCGGATTGGATATCAAACACTGACCGATTAATCGACAAATACAGGAAAAGAGATGTCGTGGTTAGGTATATATGAAATGTTGCATATCGACACTAGATGAACTACCTTCCCAACTCAGATACGAAAAACGTTAATTTATAGTGGTGAAAAAAATTCTGGTTTTATAGTAAGAACAGTTGCTATGGCAATTGTTAAGATTAATCTAATTATATGGTGACTTTGTTTGCTTCAATGAAACTTGCGACCTAAAAAGTTTTGTTTGTCAAATTGAATGAACAAAGTTTGTTTGCTTGTTATTATTCTCACAAAATTAATTAATTCGTCAGCCAGAGAAATTTTGTCTTTAAACACAGAAGACATAAAAAGTGAAAACAGAATCCTTTACCCGTGACAGTTATCATAATTTACTAATTGATAGCTGCCATGTCTCCCAGAGTTCATCATCCTCAAAATGCGTGTCGTCCTGAGAAGTTTAAAGATTTGAAGCTTAAGGTACTTGGCTTAGTTATCTTGTTCCTTGTGTTGTCGACCACTTAACTGAGGAACTGCTTCCATGACAATAAAATAGGTTTCAGTCCTTAATGAGTTGTTCCTTCAAAAAATCTACCAGCATTCCAGGAGTTTTTTGTTTCCATGATACCAAAGTAGTTATGAGTCCTTAATGGGTTGTTCCTTTAAAAAAGCTACCAACATTCTAGGTGTTTCTGTTTTTATGATACCAGAATGAAACTTCATCCAGGAACAACATTTTTGTGAGCTTCTAAAACGTGGAATGAAAGAAAACACAACTCAATATCATGGAAACAGGTTCAAAGAAATAAGTAGAGATAGAGTGAACTCGTTCTGGATTGAATGTTGTTCCGGTTCCATATAAATGTATTCCTTTATTTTATTCTTCCGGCTGTTACGTATTTGTAAGCCTCTTTTCATTTCTTATTTTGCTTTTTTATATAGCTATTTAAAAACAAATTACAAATTAGAAAAAAATAAAGTTTAAGGAAATCTCCTTTTTCTCCGTAGGTTCTCCAGAAAAGACACCATTTTGGTTTTGGAGCAGCAATTAACGAATATCACTTTATTCGCCACGAAAAGTATAGAAAGTTTTTCTTCGATAACTTTGAGTGGTCCGTGCTAGAAAATGAACTTAAGTGGAAACATTTTGAAGCTAAGCGTGTGAGTAGTTAGAAGAAAGAGTCGCCATAATGATTTTTATTCTCTAGTTAAAGTACAAAGACATTTTCATTATTCGATTATTTTCGTAAAGCCTTACGGCCCACATAAATAAACACAATATTGATAATTTTAACTATTTAGCTATTTTGATTGTTAGTTGAAACTGAAATAGTATACTATTCATGAATTGGTCTGTTGAAAGAAGGTAACTAGGACGTACTTAATAATCAGAGTTTAATTTTAGGGAGGAGGTTAGTAACTCAAACGTACTGACCAATTAGAGTTTAATTTTAGGGAGGAAGATGGTAACTCAGTCGTACTGACCAATCACAGTTTAATTTAGGGAGGAAGTTAGCAACTCAGACGTACTGACCAATCAGGGTTTAATTTTAGGGAGGAAGATGGTAACTTGGACGTACTGACCAATTAGGATTTAATCTTAGGGAGAAATACATTATAAAAAGACCAACAGGATATTGGAATTGCTTCTTGCCCACGGGTACGGTTTTTTTTACATTATAAATTTTATTCATACATTTAGCTAGTCCATTACTCTTGTACATCTGAATGTGCTTAAACCCTGAAGTGTTCCTATATCAAATTAAGACATGCAGGTACTGAAAAATCCTTCTAGACGTTTAGAAACAGTTCACAAATGGGTTGTTTGTTATGCAATAAAACACGCCGACCTCTTTCTCTCAAGGAATTCGATTAAAGTCACAATCAGGAGAATGCAGGATGAAAGAATAAGAGAGAATTTGAAGGACTGACAGAGTTACAAATTGTATTAAGGCATTGAATGGTGGCCTGTCCTGAAATGACAAGTATGATTATAAAGATTAATTTGAAAACCCAAGAGTCAGCGAAAACAACAAACACTATCTGCAAGACTAAATGTTCAAGAATCAATGCAAAGAGTCTTACAAGGAGTCATTTTTCACAATTTAAGATCTTAGAGGCCAGTGAGCAGAGTGATAGATAACATGCAAAGATGCGATAGGTGAAGCAGCTGTCTATGGCGTTAAAGATCCTGTCACGAATAGAAAAAAAAACATGATTTTAATATGAGCGCAAGTGTAAGAAAAACAACTTGCAATGGACTTTTTTCACTTCTAAACACTAAAACAACAGTCAAAGCGAAAACAAATTATGCTGAATTGAAGAATGATTGATATTTTTTCTCAACTGTATATTGATTCCAATAAAGAGATAGAAGCACAAACAAATTCCTGTAAACATTTAAGTCAGCCATAGCCACCATCATTGGCTAATGCTTAAAGCCACTGAAAAAGGTCAAAAAGCTCATTTTAATGAAATGTTTAAACAAACTTGGTGAACAACAAAGCAATTCCAATATTTGAAACCAAAGAAATGCAAGAAAATTTCAGTGATGTTTCGTTATAATCTTCATAGCCTGTGTAAAGAATCAACAGGAAACTACAAGACAAATTGACACTACATTGTAAGTTTTACAAGCAACTTTAATCGATGAATCCTTTGAGTATAGCTATTTGAATGTATTTGAATGTATTTGAAGTATTTTACAATAGAAGTTTCTGCTTAATGAATACTTTTATAGTATGAAAAAATAAACGCTGGAAGGTATTACAATGAACTAGCATACCTTGTAATTAGATGTGCTTCTTAAAAGTAGAATGAAACAAATAACAGCGCTTTATTCTCTTGCTGAACAACAAGGGAAAGAAATCTACTGCACTTGTAAAAAAGGTGTTATTCACCAAAAGGAGAAGATTTATCTACTTTCCAACCATACAAGAGAAACTTCTGACTCCGATATCAGGTCTTTTTTAGTTAATGGAGCGGAATATTGTATTAGTTGGGGAAATCACTAGATAACGGGTAAACAATAGAATTATCAGAACCAATGATATCAAATATTTTTTTTCGGAAATTCCACGATCACGATCATTTTATGTCTGGGTACTGGCGTGCTAGTAGTTTTCCAAATCAGTCATTTGGGATTGTTTTTGTTTGCATCAAAGTGCAATTAAAGATGAGTGAGGCTTATTTCCGTTAAAAAAGTTTTCGACAATTTTATTAGGAAAGTCGCTTTGAATATTTCAGGTACAATTATGATTAAGTATTATTGCGAGTAACAGGTTCTGTAAGTTTAAGTACTGCAAAGCTTAAGCTAGCACAACATGCAGCAACCATAAACGGTTAGTCCCTTATTATAAAGGTAATTACTTTTTGAGTATGCAAACTAGAAATTTAGCTCTACGAGCTCACCAAAGGTGCCTTTGATTTAGATACAAGTTTAAGAGGAATTCAAAAAATCTTGATACGAATAATTGATACAGCTGTTGTTGTGTTTGTAATTACCCTTTCCATGTCATACCATTTGAAGAGTTACGGAGGATGTTTGGTTTCAGTTCTAGTACCTCGTCCTTGGGCCAAAATAGATGCAAAGTTCTCCCATTGTTGCATGTCATAACAGGATATGAAGCTGTTTTGTTTTGTTTTACTGGAAGGGAAAAAGCATTTGTCTGAACGTTGAGAACGGCTTTCTTGAGCTGACTAGGATTCTCAATAAGCTGACCTTACCAACTGTTGAAGATGTTACGTTGTTCTTGGCTCAAATCGAGAGATTATTTATTCTTTATAGGATAGAGCAAGTGTTTTGACTTATTTGAAAAAGAAAGACAAAAACCCTTCACAACGAAATTCTTGAAATCTCGATGCGATTCCTCCAAATAAAACAGCATTAGAGCGACACTTAACAGCATTTTAAGAGCAGATCAACAAGATATATTCATGCATATTGGAATAAATGTTTGATACTCCAGAATGGGATGGGAGCAAAACTCTTAAGTCCTCCACGGACCACATTATCACTAGCAAGGGACAATTGCTATGTGTGTATCACTTGGAGCTGTAGGGAAGGCTATTCAGATCGAAGTAAATATATTAAAAACCAACCTTTACAATACAGCATTAGATTTTTTTGGCGGCTATTGGAATTCTTTGTAATATTAGGCAATTTTCAGTAAATGCTTAACGACAAATATAGGATGGGTGTATTCCAGTTTGTCCTGTTTTCATACTAATTGGATTTTTGGCATAATCATTTTAGAGCTTATTTTCCGCTTTGTAAATACTCCAGAAGCGCAGCCAGAATTTTTGAGAGGGGGGCTATGAAATACTAGATAGTGAAGGTAGTATTAATGTTCATTCTAATATCCAAAAAGGACAAACAGATTATCAAATTACTATTTGTTTTTCACATGGAAAACATGGAACAAGATGAACAATTGTTGGGATAAAATCGCTAAAAACAGAAGAACAAGAATTAAGAAGGGGTTCCTTGACGCAAGAGAGTTGGAGGGGTCCGGAACCTCTGAAACTTCCCCCCTCCCATCTTGGCTACCCCCCTGTACTGCTGCATTTAGAATCGCTTGTAATTCATAAATACGATTGTGCACAGTTTCCTGCTACTGTCACAAAACGAACGATTGCTTTAATGTTTGTTCCTTAGCAGCAAAACTAAATTGCTATTGTCACATCATAATTAATGATAATGTTAAGAGATTCCCAATTTGATTGTGTTTCACAGCGTCAAATTACGAGGTCATTGCTTGTTTTGGGCCTTGGAGGAAGAGCAGCCGTTATGGTTAAGTAGAACTAACAGCAGCGAACTGAAAGATCTTCTCTACAACAGAATGGAAAGTCTGATTGAACGATACAAGGGGATGTGAGTAAAGTATTGTAAAAATAAAGTCTCATCTGATCATAGGCATCACTAGGGTTTGACTAAGGGGTGGGAAGGGTAGGGAGTCTTCGAGTTTATGGAAGCAATCTAGGGGGGAGGGGCAAGGATTTATTTCCCTGAGAAATCTTACTTCTATGACGGAGTGGGCGCTTTCTCCGTCAAATACAATAATAAAAGTTCGGAGGTTAAAAATATTTCAAATAAGATTGTTCTAAGAGACTATTTTCCCGAAAGTTAAAGGAGACTTTACTTTTTATGAATTGCGACGCCTCTGGATTCTCTTTTATCTCAGTTTTACCTAAACTCTTTTCAAACAGGCGTTTTTATGTGTTTATATCAGAATAATACTCTTCCGAAAGGCTCAATAACCTGTTTTAAACTAATGATTTTATATATTTCATTCACTAGACAATGAAACATCTTAGAGCTTATTTTTGTCGAAATATAGCAAAATTATCAATAGGTGAATTAAAGTCCTGGGTGGTTTCTCCATTAGTTTTTGGGTAGGGGTGTGCCCCCCTAAGCTCGAAACCCTGACCCTATCCCTGACTTACTAATGTTTAAAAATGATACCCAACACCATATCTTTAAGTCAAAAATCATATCCTACCCCTAAAACAACATGCGTTAAAAGCTCCCTAACGGTACTATTTCCATTAGCGAGCTTATAGGACTGGCGTCACGTCTGTGCTGGTCTTTTTGTTAATGTCATAGATGTTATCATAACTCTCTCAACACCAGAAACTGTACCCTATCCCAGACAATTAGATCCCTAACCCATGCCAAA
>JAOBAY020067111.1:0-12164 GCA_025331085.2 Zoanthus sociatus | reverse complement strand
AAAAGGTAATCATACGACTTTTCTCGTTCAATTTGGAAATAATTTACACTTGTGTGTTTTTCAAAAAGTTCAAATTGTGATACTTTTTGAAAAACCCGCTCGTGCAAATTATTTCCAAATTGAACTCGAAGTCGTATGATTACCTATACTAACTGCATAATGTTATATATGTTATTTTTACCAAGCAACGAGTGGAGTTCACAACACGAGATGGGGAGGTTGCTCTGATGCCCAGTCCACCAGCCACTAAAATCTATTTAATAAAGAAAGAAATAAAATTTTTTTAATGCACTATTGTTTATATAAGAAAACATTTACTTTTGAAATCTCTGACATTACATCACTGAGAGGTCATATATTTTCAATCACTAATAAAGTATATACTAGCTATATAGTTTTAGCAAACACACATCTCAACAGTAAACATCTTCTACAGGAGCGGATCTAGGGGAGGTGAAATGGGTGGATTTTCACTCCCCCCTTTCTTCAATTATCTGGTACATTCTTTGTACTTGCCACCCTTCTTCTCCAAAAGTCTCTGGTACACTCTTTGTATTATTCACCCCCCTTCTAGAATTTCTGGATCCGCCACTGCTTCTACTTTATTAAACAAATATAGCTGGTCACAATACAACCATTGGCAGTAAGTGCACTGCAATCGGCTTTGAAATCATGCAAAAATTAGAAGATTGGTCAACTTTTTTAATAGTTTAATTTGCAGTTTCCAGACCTGCCAAGGTGAGTCAACAAAAATGAGTGAAATTTGTCGATGATATTTGCATGGTTTGAATTTTGGGCTATTATAATATTATTACCTTATTTTCGTTTCAAAACAAATGAGTACTTCATCTAATCGGGATCATAAATGGATCATGTCTAACAGAGGCTAGCGGTCAGGTGCTCCAAGAATTTGTAACAAAACATTGACAAGAAAAAACAATGTGTAATTTCATTTATAATCATTAAGACGTAAAACCTTTTAAAAACATTGTAAATGAGTTATTCTTTTTATTTCGGTACTACTACTTTAGTACATCCAATGAATAGTGGGTAAAGCATCTTAAAATGATAAAAATGCGTGACTTTAAGATAATTTTAGTAATGCGTGCGGGACAGCGTGACCAAAAGCAGAATGCGTAACTGTCACGCGAAATGCGTGAAACTTGGCAGGTCTGCGTCATTCTCGTACCCAGAGCCCACACGACTTATGGACAAACCAAGGGGATTGGCCAAAGGTCGTGTGGGCGCTGGGTACGAGAATGGGTCTGCGTATGCGTAGATCATGTCAAGGCCAAAATGGCGGAGGACTATATTGCTTACTTGCATGAAGTATGAACTCCTTAAGGAAATGCCTCGTCCCAGTCTATCTTGTATAGTGGCATAGGATTTAGTTAATTTTGGAATGTTGTTATTACCAACTTAGAGGTCCTGTTCCAGAAAAAAGTTAATGAATGTTCATGTATTTTTTTTTTACTAAACAACTGGTTTTCAAAGGTGTTTTACATGTAACTAAAAGATGAAGCTGTTCAAACTTTGGGTACACCAGCAAACATTCAGTGAGGATCCGTTGATCGTAAATCCAAAGGAATTCCCCAACGAACGTGTTGGGGATATCTTGGAAATTTACCATCCTGAGGAAGAAAATACAAGATTATTGCTGCAAATTAAGTCAATAAGACACGACTTTCAACAAAAAGACACAATAAGTGTTGAACAATCTGTTGCTAATATTTTTCAGTTGCGTACTTATTGGGATGTCCAGGTCAACAAGGTATTGTTTATCAGTACACGCTTAACCGAGCTTAACCTCGGCTACATATTTATACATGCATTATCTTTTGAGCTACATATTTTGACCTCGTGTATCAGACACTCTCTAATAAGTCCCCGGAGGGAACTTAGACCTTTCTAATGGGGGAAGATATTAGAGATGGGGGTGTAATGTATCAATCTTTATTCTTCAATCACAATCGTTTGCATCTCGCAAGCTACAGCCAACTAATCTTTGTATCTTAAAATCTTGCATTTCATACAAGCAATGATATTTGATTCACTTGGAGCTAAACAAATCAAATGTCAATACATTACAGGGAGCTAGTTTAAAACTTCTGGATAGCCAGAGACTGAACTTAACATGAAGTTTGAAATATCAAACATATTTATAATATTAGCAACAAGCAAATATACATAGAGAATACTTCATGCACGTATGGTTTTTGTTCACGAGTTGTGAAGTATCACAAAATGAACGGGTGAGTGCAGCAATTAAACAAGTGAGTTTTATGATACAAAATGCCGAGTAAATAAACACTGTACAAAGCACTTTCCATGGTGTTTTTTGTTTATTATATGCATTTCGAGATTTCCTTTTCAGTTTATAAACTGAAGAAATCTTTTAATCATGTAATAGTTTTTCTGTGTTTATAAAAACATGAAGACAAGCATGACATTCAACAACTTTGTCTTTAATTCAAAAACTAAAAGCAACTTTTGCACTGAAAAAGAAAAGTTTTAAAGCTTACGTGTTTCTGAACTGTTCAGCATCGTTGCAACTTGTTATTATTTTAATTTGCTTCTAATAGAAGATCGGCAGTTCTTGTAGCTTTTCGAAAGAAAATCTGTTGACATCTCTCTTTTCTTGCTAACTCGTTATGTGATTCCAAGGCTAAATTAGGTTTTCTTTTAACTATTTTTGTTTCAGTTTTCTCTTGCAAATCTTTCATTATGATTTTGAATAACTTTTAGAAGCCACGCAGCACTTTTCATTGATGAACTAGCGACCGGCATGCTGTGGTTCTTTGTTGTCCAATGGCAAAAAATTTGAAACTAATGTTGTTGCTTCTTATTGGATGTATCATTTTTCTCATACATCCAAAAAGTGATATGCAGCTTCTGATTGAACGTATCGTTTCTCTCGCATGTGAAATGATGATTGTTTCATTGAAACCAATGAACAAAAATTTAGTGTATGGAAATTTGGTAAGTAAATCTTGATAAGCATGTTATAAATATTTCTCTAACCCTGGTGTTATAATTAGCACTATTCAAAAACATAATAACCTTTTGGCAATCCTTAAAATTCAAGAATTAATTGCACTTGATAATCCCAGCTTAAATGACAATGCAGGTATAACAAATGATGCAGGTGATTATATCTTCTGTTTGAGCTCTAGATGGGTGTGGCATTTATAATATTAACAGTAAGAGCTATTATATAAATATATTGTAAATAAACTGCCATATAGTGGGTTGTAAGCAATTTGATTGGTTCCCCTACTCATTGTATATGAGCTCTTATATACATGACTTTGACAAAAATTGATATTGAAACAACTTGTTTTAAACTTATAACTAAAGGTGTGTTTACAGCCTTTGTTGTAGCAAAATCTTTCTAACCAGTGATGGAAAACACTAGATTGGTTTAAAAAAATTGCTTGAATATTCCATTCATGCCATAAAACCTGTTTTAAGGTGAGCAAATCAATTAGATCTTTATAAATAGTGATAAGATATTTTCAGTAAAAAGCAACTGTTCAATAAATTGTGAAAAAAGCTAAATTGTTTTAGAAAGCTGAGTAAAACTTCAACTTCAACTTCATTAAATTCAAAAATACAAAAATTCTAATTAAGACTGACCAGCAGGTTTTATAGCTATTCGAGGCAGGTCAGTAGTGGATATGTGATTTATATTATGTAAAATTACTCAAACGTTTTGTTATCTAGACACTTATATACACATATACCTATAAATTTAAGAATTAAAAAAAAAATCAAAATACGTTGCCAAAATATAATACTTTAAGACCATGTGGTAGTTTTTATTTTTTGATGTGATTGTTATTACACCAATATAAGAATCTTCAATTTTAAAAAGGTCAGAAAATATTTCTTATAACTTTCTTTGAATACAATTTTTTGTTGTTATCTATAGATGACTTGGTATCCTCTTCCAACTGTAAGTGCCAATTTGAGAAAAAGCATTCTTCTGAGTATTTAGCCTTGATTCTTTTACGTAGAAATTTGAGAACTTGTAGAACGAGTGGAGTGAGAATGAACATTTGAAGTTCTGAGGAACAAGTTGAGGACATTATCTGGTGCACTGTTATTGTTTATGTCATACATAAGGTTGCAAACTGACTCACAGTACATATAGTTTAGTGGTAGGGTTCTGAAATACAAAAGTAAAGATAAATTATTTTTGCTTAGGTAAATCCAAAAGATGTTGTGGTGGACCTGGTAGAGTTGTTAATAAAGGACCAGTATGTAAGTCGCAGTGACATGTGGCGTCTGTCCAGTAGTATCACTGATGTCTGTGTCTACATCAGTAAGAAGATACAGTTTGCAGGCATAAGAGCACAAGTTAGTGAAATTTGGATTAAAGATCAGAAAGTTTCCTGCGGAGTTATATCTGAAAGCACAAGGGTACAATAATTAATTTTTTAATTTATTATTGTAATAATATAATAATAAACAATATATATAAAATGCTTATCTACAAAGTGCCAAGCACTTTACAATTAAATACAGTTTTAACAGTTGAGGGTCTTAGATAGTCCACAACAATGGCTAACATATATTAACTGTAAATGCCCTCAGTGAAAAGACAGACCACAGCACTAAGATCACTACCCTGTTTTTTTCAACAAGTGCGTGGTTTTTTTAAGTCCCCCGGTGGAGTGCTGAGAGACTGGACCTATGTACTGAACTGTTTAATGCCCTTATCCAAGAAGATAAAATAATCTAACCATTTGTAGATATAAGGGTAAATTAGGCAGCTTCTTTTTCTCAATTATTTTCAGACCCTGAGTTTAAGGAATGTGGAGAGTTGCTGAACTCAAAAAGGTTCTCACTGCATATGAAACGAATGATTTATCGGAGTTGTGTGAGATCAGTGATGTTATATGGGAGTGAGACATGGTGTTTGAGGGAGAATGAGATGGCAATTTTGAGAAGAACCGAGAAAGCGATGGTGAGAGCAATGTGTGGTGCACAACTGATGGAGAGAAGGAGGACAGAAGACCTAATGGAGATGTTGGGATTGAAGGAAATAGTGGTTCAGATGACAAAGGCGAATGGAGTGAGATGGTATGGGCATGTATTAAGGAGGGATGATGCAGGGCTTGAAATTTACGACGGCCACGCGGCAATTGCTGTGGATGATCCTTGCCTTTGCCATAATGCCCCCAGAAATTTGCATGATTTACGGCCACAAATGGGTTGCCCTTTTTTTAAAGAGTGCCGCTGTGCCTTCAATTTTTATTTTGAGAAACATGCATTAAAAATATTTTCATTTATAGCCGGAATGAACTGGAAAGTGATCAATGTATATCGAGGTGATAATCAAATAAAAAAACGAAAACAAAACCTGTTAGCCGTCTGGTTTCCCCGGGGGAACTCCCATGCTTGACTTGTCTGGGACGCTCGTCGTAACTTTTAGGGGTTAAAATTCTGGATTTTGGTAACGCTTAGGGTGTCTGAGAAATCAGGGTAACTTTTAGACCCTTTTTTGATCCCTGGATTTGCTATGACAGTTTGTCCTCCTTAGAACTACAGAACACACCGAACATCTCTGTCTGGTACATGTAGCGATTACTTTTATTTATTTGTCCACTGCAGCTCACATCAATCAAAACTACGATAAATATCAATTACATCGCCAATAAAATTTAAGAGACAAAGCGGTCTTGTGGTCTGTTTATCTTAGTTTAGTTATTGACTTTCTTGAAGATTTAATGGTCGTGAATGTTTCGAGAAAATGACATTTTATGGAAAACGTGTATGACAGTACTTTTAGAAACATTTTAAAGTGAAAAGTACTCGATGTTAAACGTTTTTTGGCATTAAAATGTGTTATAAACTGTCTAGGGTTTTGTCTTGCTGCCCTTCTAAAAATTACGATATGGCCTTGGTGTCTTTGACAATTGCCTTGGTTCTCTTTTTTTTGCCACAAATGTTAAGGCCAAAGTGGCCGTGCCCCCAAAATTAGGGAGTTCAAGGCCTGATGATGGCCATGTTTTGAGGAAGGCATTGGAGTTTGAAGTGAAGGGAAAGAGGAAGTGAGGACAACGAAGGAAGACTTGGAGATCGGAGGTGGAGAAGGAGAGTAGGAGTGTTGGTTTGAAGAAGGAGGATGCAGTGAATCGAGCGAGATGGAGAGTGAGAGTGAGAGGATAAAACCAGATCAAAACTGGATTGATGATGATGATGATGACCCTGAGTGTTGGAAGTGAACCCAAACCTCCTACATGATAAACTGGCAACTTACCAACTTTTTCTTGTATTTTTCTTCTGCTGTTTTTTAAAAACAACAACAATAACTTTCCTATAGCTCACTTCTAAGCATATTTTTAAGGCTGAGCAAAACTACAGTTTAATGCAGTATTTTTTAATGCTGAAAAGTTAATTTGTTTGCCTTCAGGTAAAACACTCCAGGTGCTAAACAGTAAGAATAATATTTGAAGATGCCAATATTCCCCATTTGAGCAGATTCCTATGTCCTGGCAATTAATTATTATCAAGTGTTTAATAATCCTTAATATCATCTTCTTAGTTTAATGTCCCTAGTTTCCCTTTCCTGGGGTTGGATGTGATATAAGTTGCCTCCACTGTTTTATATCCTCAGCTGTATCTTCTGTGAGGTTTAACTTTCACTTGTGTTCTTCCACTATCTTATTCCAGGTGTTCTTTGTTCTACCTGCAAGATTTGTACCTTCCGCCTTCAGTTCCATTGCTCTCCTTAGTATGTATGCTATTCTCTCTTAGATTTTTTTTATGACTGAAGGACCTCATCCTTGTTTTCCTTAAATGGATAAATTGTACACCGTAGTGGAAATGATTTTTTAATGTCATTTCGGACTGGAGTCCTTCTTTGGAGTGAATGAATTCTTTCACTCCGACAAAGGACTCCAGTCCAAAACGTCAGTAAAAAATCATTTCCACCATGGTGTACAATTTATCCATTTAAAAAACTGTTTCTGTAGAAACACTGACGCAGCATTCCATTTATGATAGTTCTTGTTTTCCTTAATCTACATGTATGTTGAAGGTTCTCCACTCCACATTTTCTAATCTCTTCATTAGTAATCTTGTCTTGACTTCTTACTCTTGAAATGAATCTTGGCATTCTATGATCACAAGTAGCTAGGAATCCTTCCAGTTTTTCAATTAGTGCTCAAGTTTCTACAGCATACAGCGATGAAAGCTACACACAAGCACAGTAAACCTTTGCTCTTTACTCCACTAAAATGCTATGGTTTAGTAGTAAGCTTGCCAATTCCCTCCATTTACTCCAAGCACAGGATTTCCTATCCTGCTGATTCTACCCGTCCTCCACATGATAGTGGCACCACCTTTAACAAAGTTGTCACTATATTGAGTTCACTCCAACTCCTTTGCTGCAAACCCCACATGGGTACCTTCCCCTTTGTGGCCTATATTAGCAGGTTCTCTACCCATTACCATCAACTTGGTCTTATTTATGTTTACCTTTAATCTCCTTGCTAGTTTCCATGCACCAGTACTGCTTCCTCTCATTCAGATGTTATCATTAAGGTCATTGGCATAACAAGTCCCACTGCTCTGGTTGCCTCCTGAATTACCACCACAAATATCTGACCCTTAATGAACTCCCACTGCTATCCCAAACTCATATGAAGTATCTGCTAGAGCCCTGACCCTTTACCTTCCATTGCTATGTACAAGGCCATAACAAGTGATAGGAGATGCGCAGGCATTTTTTGATGTCTGAAGCCCCATCAGTTTGCTTCTTTAGGCACACAATTAAAAATCTTCTCTCAGTCAACAAAGACAAGGAAAGCTCTTTCATCTTTGCTCCAAACCTTCCTGAAACTGTCATAATACAAATATTGGATCAACAGTTGACTTACCTGACTGGAATACAAACTGTCTCTCCTCAATCTTCCCAATATCTCTTAGCCTCTTCACTAGGGTTTTCTTATATATCCTCAATCCTGTTCCAGAAGTCTTGCTCTTTTATGTTACTTCACCATTAGGAAGTCTCCCTTACTGGTATGGTATCTAACTTTTAACCCACTGCTCTGGAACCTTGCCTTGGTGTTCCATGGATTTACAAATCTGAAAAAGCCTTTTCACTCCACTTGCTCTTGCAGCCTTTATAGGGTTGGTTGTGACCCCAGATGGCCACTCTGCCTTGCCAAACTGTCTGTTCAGTCACTCACCATATCGGCCCTTCCTTTATATCTTCCTCCTCTAGTTAGTACTAGCTTGTTTAATTTAGCAAAGAAAAAAGAACTATATTTTAAAACCCTGGATTGGGAGGCTGACCAGATATTATTAAGTGTGATAAAAATAATTACTTAATATTGGGGAAGAAAAAGCTTTGAGAAGGAAAAATGAACTAATTAGTAGTAGTAATCAATGATAATAACTGTAAGATTATTAGTATTACAAAAGCATTTGTCATTTAAATTAATCGTTTTGATGAACTCAAGTTCATTATAAATTGCAGGTTGTTTTCAGATCCTCAAGTTCATTGATGTATCTCTTTATTCAAATGAGTCAAGAAATGTGGGATTTTGGTTTGAATGGAGACTTGTATTTTGAGAAAACAGTAAATTGTTTTCTCCATGAACTTTTCACTCATTGGAGGGAG
This sequence comes from Zoanthus sociatus, assembly GCA_025331085.2. Lineage (NCBI taxonomy): Eukaryota > Metazoa > Cnidaria > Anthozoa > Zoantharia > Zoanthidae > Zoanthus > Zoanthus sociatus. Next base: position 3,532 of record JAOBAY020067111.1, on the reverse strand, counting down.
TCATTTACAAACCAAGAAGTAACAATAATTCTTTTTTCGAGAACATTTTATAATGCTCAATCTTTAGGTGAGTGCTTTTCAGTTCAGTTCAAGAAATTTAACTTAAAAACTTCCAATATTTTTGAAAAATTAAATATTAAAACTATACACAACCTACAGTATTTTATGTAGATGTAACAGATTTGTTAATGAACTTGATTGTGTTATGTTGCTTGTACGTGGATCCTAGTAGTAGTAGTAGTAGTAGTATTTTAGTAGTAGTAGTATTTTTATTCATGTAAACACAAATGAGTCAAGGCTGCTAAAAATGAAATGATTCTGATTCCTGAAATGCTAAATTAGAATCATTTAATAAAATGCTGTTAAATGATTCTAATTCCTGAAGTGCTAAAAATGAAATGATTCTGATTCCTGAAATGATTCAGCTGTCATAGCAAGTCAACATGTGACCACAAGAAGCCAGTTTTGCCTCCTAAAACTTTGCCTCCTAGTCTCTCATCAGATGACGTTTTTAAAAATTTTTATAGTTGAAACTCCAAGATAATTTAATGGTAATTAATGTAAAAAGAGTGTGCGATAGATCATTGGATTACAGTAGTTCATTTGTTGAGCACCTATTAATTCTGTGTTCCTTGTCTGTCAATGAATTTTATGTTGTTTACCAAATGACTACCCTTTTACATATAATTTAGGTATTTGTCATTAGAGGTATATTATTAGTTGATGTGATTACAGCACAAAACCTGGCCACCAGCCAGCCCTAAGGCTGGGGTGGGCTGCACTTGCTTACCACAAACAGAAAGGTGCAACCCCTGACCCTGGGCTGTTCTGAGTGGCTTGGGGTGAGGTTAGGGACTTGGAATGTAGGGAGTATGAGTGAGAGAGGTACAGAGGTGTGTTGTCTGCAAGAAGTGAGGTGGAGAGGACAATGAGTGTGGTTTATGGGTGTGAAAGGTAGGAGATGTAAATTGTGGTGGCCTGGGAATAGTGATGGTATGGGAGGTGTGGGAGTTTTGGTGAAGGAGGAGGTGTGTGAAAAGGTTGTGGAGGTGCGAAGGAAGAGTGACAGAGTGCATGATGACAGTAGTGAATGGCACTTGAGGAAGTCGTGAGAGTCATGTGTGTATGGTTCGCAAAGTGACAGAAAGAGTGCAGAAGAAGAGCATTTTTATGATGATTTGAGAGTGAGTGGGATCTTCACAGTGTGGGTGAGCTAGTATTGGGTATGCGTGATTGTAATAGACATTTTAGTAAAGGGATTGAGGGTTATGAGGGAGTGCATGGAGACATTTCAAGGAAAAGTCAGAGAGTTGGTAAGTGCTGATGCACCAGACTTGTGAAAATGTTTTAAGGACGGAGTGTTGAAGGCTTGTGATGAAGTACTGTATGCGGGAAGAAGAAATGGAGGAGAGATCGAGGGGACACATGGATGTGGAATGAGGATGTAAAGAAAGCGATATCAAGAAAAAAAGATGCGCATAGGGAGATGTGTAAAAAGTGAGACTGAGCAAACAAGGCCAGATATAAGGACATAAAGAATCGGACAAAAAAAAAGAAGAATCAAAAGGAATGAAGGAGGCGGCTGAGAGGGAGCTGAGAGAGCTGAGTAGGCATCCAAACAACCTGTTTAAGCTTGTAAAATCTATGAAAAAAAGATGGGAAAGATGTTGAGGGAGGAAGATGCATGAGGGGTAGTGATGGTAGGCTGAATTTCAGTGGGAAATGTAGAGGGAAAGTCTGGAAAGAGCACATGGAAAGAATTATGAATGAAGAGAATGAGTAGGAGCAGAACATGAAAGCAGCATTGGTGAAAGGGCCACTTGAGATTTTTAGTCGGGAAGAAGTGGTGAAGACAATAAGAGAAATGAAGACGGGAAAGGCTACTGGGCCCTCAGAAGTAAGTGCTGAAATGATAGTGGCAAGTGGGGAGATTGGGATTTGTGTGATAGAGAAGTGATTGCGGTGTATGGTAAAAGTGAATAAGATGCAATTTGCTTTTGTGCCAGGCAAAGGAATGGTAGATGCAGTGTTTATTTTGAGAAGGTTACAAGAGGAGCACCAACAAGTCCAAACCAAATGATTAGTCCAAACTATTAATAATGCTAACTCAGTGGACCAGAGTCCCCATCAGGAGTAATATGCCAGTCTCCAAAGCAGTCAGTATTGTAGTTCCAACAGCAAATGGACTCTTGGCCACAAAATAATAATACTGGCAGTAGTTGTTGAGCAGCCAACTTTCTTGTACCAGCTGTAAGACGATATATGAGAAAATTGCTGTTATCCAAGCTTATATCTTCATACCTTTATAATAATAATACTTTTATTTATGTAGCGCTATATTCACTATTTGCCCAAAGCACATTACAATAATTTTTAAAGATCGTCAATAAATTTTATATACAAAATAATAAAAAAGCTAAAAATTTATAAATCTTGCATTTCAAAACATAACTAATTACAAAAATGCCTGTCTAGATAAGAAAGTTTTGAAATTTAATTTAAAAAGGTTGAAGGACATTTATTGGCAAAGAGAATTTGGCAAATTATTCCAGATTTTTGAACCTGCCACTGATAATGTGCGATCTCCATACGTGATAGTGTCTGTGTCCAGTACTACCACAAAAGTCTGTGAAGCTGCTCTTTATAATTAAATTGTTGCGCTATGTAAGAGGGACGAGTCCATTCAATACTTGGTAAATAATAATACATATTTTCACTACTTGTATTGACTTAACTTTTGAAACTCAGTACACTTTTTTCTAAATACATATTTTATAAATAGTCCTAATGTATACAGGAAGCCAGTGCAGCCTTTGAAGTACGGGAGTGATATGTTCTGATTTTCTTGTAAATGTCACAATACAAGCGGCTGCATTTTAAATCAGTTGCAGTTTGTGAATCTGGTACTCTGGCAAACTGTAGAGTAATGAACTGCAGTTATCAAGTCTTGAAGAAACAAAGGCATGGATGAGTGTTTCCGTAGTTTCTTTACTAAGATACTATCGGATTTTACTGATATTTCTGAGATGAAAATTTAATACTTTACACAGCATATTTACATGTTTGCTGAGAGTAACATGTGTATCAAAGACAGTTCCTGATTTATTCCTTGCTGATGGGTTAGGCTTTATTTCTTCACGAATTACTGTTAGACTGTTCAACTCTGGACCAGGTCGAAACATAGAAGTAAAAAGACAAAGTTCTGACTTGTCTTGTTTCAACTTAACGTCATTATGGACCATCCAGTTATCAATGTCTCTAGCACAGAGTTCATCTTTGGATTTTGCTTGATGTAGATCATCAAAGGAATCCGTTTTAAGCAATGTATACAGCTGAGAGTCGCCAGCATATAAATGATGCTGCACGTCATGTCTCTTGATTATTTTCACAGTTGGAGATGTGTACAGTATTCGGCAGGTCTTTTCCACGGGTGGCGGGTAACGGGTGGCGGGTAACGGGTAACGGGTGGCGGGTTGCGGGTGACGGGTAACGGGTGGCAGGTAACCGGTGGCGGGTGACGTAACAACAATTT
>JAOBAY020067101.1:0-12164 GCA_025331085.2 Zoanthus sociatus | reverse complement strand
TTATAAAATTTATGTTGTTTCATATGAGGAAGTGTCTGTGTATATATTCGAATATATATATCTGTATTATAAGTACGAGAATAATCATAAAATGTACCATAGTGCTAAAAGGCCATTGATATGTTTCAATTATCTAATATCAAAAATAACATAATACTCTTTATTTGTCCCTTTAAAATTTTATATTATCATTGTTTACAGTTTTAGTGCAAAGGGAAACTGGGATGTTATTGGTCCGAAAGGAAACTGGAAACAATGCTTATGCAACATTTTGAAGGGACATCTTGATCAGGGTTTTCCTTTTCAAATGAAGTAGCAGTAGATGAATTTTGAGCAGGCGGAGAAGTTGGGCATGGTAGCGCAATCTGTTCCACATTTATTATCAACATTTGCATTCTTGTTTACAAGGATGTTTTTGTGATAATAACAGTTGCCGGTGACGAAGTGATTCACAGACGGCAAAAATCGCCGGTCACCGGCTGAAAAGGAAAACCCTGCTTGATATGCCTTAATGTGACATCATGATGTTGTTAGTGAATTTACGTGTGCCTGTCCTTACTTGGCTGTGTAACCGCGCAATGTGGTTCCAGTCTAGACCCAGAAAATCGACCCTATATCACCATAGAGTCTCCAGTAGCTCAGTGGTTAGAGCATCTGACTAGAACATGGAGGGTCCTGGGTTCAAATCCCATTTGGGTCTCTGATTTTTTCCGAGTTCTCTTTGTCTTTAATATCATGTAATTATTGTTTCATCTTTAATATACAAATAAATAGTATTATGATATTTTTGATATTGACTAGAGATTTACCTTAACTAATTTATTAGTTGGGGTGCAAAGATTAAGTACTTCTCATTGCTAAGAGCAACCAGTTTGCACCAGATTGTTTCTGTACTATAAGCCTTTGATTTGTTTTGGAGAAGAGTAACTATTAGTAAAGAGCTTGCTCAGAAAATCAGCTCCTTAATTTATTTTTGACAAAAGTTTGAGATTTGTAATCTTGATTGATAATGAATTAATGTTTTCTTAAGAACATTCACAGTGTATGTTTGTGCGACCTCTTTTCTGCGTAAGCTAACTCAGCTCTCCATCCTTTTGTGGTGTATTAATGAATTCCAGCGTCTGATTGGAGCTAACCTGTGATGGATTAGTGTCCCATCCAGGGGGAGTCAAAGACTCTCATCTGCTTAATACTACAGAAACAGGAAATAAGCCCTGGTTTAATTGACTATTTGGCTTAAAAAGTATTTAGTTAGCTTAGTGTATAACTTACACTATTGACATAGATGGTGTGCAGCATTAGTGTTTCTACAGACCGAAATAATTTTATAAATTGATAAGTTAAACACCTTAGTGAGAAAAATTTGGAACTGATTTTTTGGACTCTAGTTCTTTGTCAGAGTGAATGTGTGGCCCTAGTAAAGAGATGTCAGGCATGGTTGGTGCAGTTGGTAAGATCTCTGCTTTCCAACCACAAGGTACCTAGTTCGATCCTGGCTCTGCCTAAGATATTTGTGTATCCATTTTTTTCGCCTAAGCCAATTCAGTTTTCCGTTCTTCTGGGGTAAGTAAATGAGGACCAGTATATGCTGGGAGCTAACCTGCAATGGATTAATGTCCTGTCCAGGAGAAGTCAAAGACTCTCATCCACTTAACACCACAGAAACCAGAGATAAAGCGCTGGCTCCATGGGCCACTTGGCTTATAAAGGATTTAGCTATCTTATATTTATTTCCCATGCATTCACACTGACAAAGGACTACTGTACAGGGCTCCCGAAATGTCAGTTCCAAAACTCTTCTCATTACGATGTACAGTTTATCAATTTATAAGTTAGACTGTATAGTATTGTATCTAAGTAATATGTACTTCTGTGGTTATCAGCACTATATGACAGTGCATGCTGAGAAGAAACACAAATGTGACAAGTGTGGTCGAGGTTTTGGCATGCCAGATGCCTGCAGACGACATGAAAGCAAATGTGGGAAAATGTTTCCTTGTTCATGTGGATGTCCATTTACTACAAGAGAAGCTATGCTGACCCATGCAACTCGGAAGAATCATGCAGTACTACCTGATGACAAAATTGATGTTTCAATTCAAAACAGGTTTGTTATTTGTTCATTGTTATTAATTGTTACAGATGGACGTGGTTGGCACAGTTGGTACAGTAAGATCTCCCTTCTAGCCACAAGATCTCAACCTTGATTCCCACCTCTGCATAAAGTTGATTCTTTGTGCAACCTTTTTTCCACCAAAGCTAACTCAGCTTTGTACCATCCATAGACTATTGCATAAACAATTCACACCATGATGCCAAAATTTCTCCCTAGTTGGTACAATAAAACACTTGATAAAAGGCATGTCTTTTTAAAAGGCAAACATGTTTCACCAACATCTAAGTAGTTGCACTGACAATGGCAGTAGTACTGCTGGAACATGTTTACCATTAAAAAAGTTGTGTTTTTTATTTTTTGCTATGTACTGTAGGTACAATAATTTATTACCCTTTACAACAAAACTTAAATTTTAATGCCACTGTACTTAAAATTAGCCTTGATGTTAGCCAATATCAAAAATACTATAATAATTATTATAATTATAATACTCTTTGTCCACCAAAGTTTTGCAAAGGCATTGTTACAAGTTTCTCTCGGGACCATTCTAAGTCCCAAGAGAAAATAAAAACAATGCTTAGTATGAAAAATTTGGCAGACAAGCAAAGATTATTGAATTATAATTATGGTATATTTGATATTGGCTAATTAGCTATTTTAGTTTCTATTTTATCTATTTTTAGCTTCTGCTTTGAAAATCAACAGGAGTTAAACATTTAAAACTCAAAATTAGTTCAGATAGTCAACTTAATTGCAAGGAAATATAATTATAATATATTAAATAAATATATATTTATTATTTAATGTTATTGCACTTTTGTTTGTCCATTACTTGTTTAGTTATCCTTTTTTGTTAACATTCTTTTTAGCAACCAAATCATTATAACTCTAACCAGTATCATGGCTATCTTACCTTAGCTTACCACTTCATTGTCAAGGTTTATGTTATTCTAAAAACAATAATTATATATATTAATTAATATGTAACTTTAAGAAATACGGATCTATAAATAGTTTATCAGTTGTAGAGTGCAAGGAAATTGTGCTTACTTTAGTCTTGACTATTAATTTTGTTTACAGATTTAGTGCACAACCAAATCAAACAAACAACGTATTACAGTCTAAAAGTCAGCCCTACATAATTTCAGCTAGCGATGCAGCGGGAATTCCTCAGCCAGAGCAAACTGCACGGATAAAGAAGAATTTTCAACTATTGGAAAGTCAGGTCCAAAAGCTGAAACATATTCAGCAGCAAAGGCAAAGAACAAAAAAAGAATCTAATGGAGGAAAGCAACATCTTCATCTAAATTACCGCAATATATTACCTAAACCTGCTGGAAATATGATTCTCTGCCAAACATTAGATGGCAAAAAAATATTGATGAAAATTGATTGTGTTCAATCACCAAAGGCTTCAATCCAGAATGAAAGCAAGTGTTGCAGTCTGCAGAAAGATTCTGAGGTTGCCACTCGAACTGTCTGCACCCAGACAGCTTCTAATAAACAGACATCACAAAGCAATGCAGAAACACAAACCAGCAGAACTATGCACTTACCTGAAGAAAGTCAGTCTATGTTAGGGAAACAAAGCAATCCTCAGGTGAAGTGGATGCCTTCTCATAGACAAATTCACACCCAAACACAGCTGTTGGAGACACAGACTCAGTTCTTAACATCAACACAAACACAGACTACAGCTACCGGGTTTCATATACCACCTGATGTTATGCAACATGAAGCAAACTTGTGTGAGATAGAAACCCAAACATCACATTTCACAGACATCAGTTCAACAGAAACAAATTCCAATAACCTACCTTCTGATTTGATGGAATTGAGAAATATTCATCAGTATTCAAAAACTACCAAAGTTGACAGTGTAGCGAAAGCCAGACCTGAGGAATTGAATGACCTGGATAAAATTTCATCCAGTAGTACCCTCAAAGATTTGGTGGTCAGCATCGACAATAACTCTATTGAAACTGGTTGCAATGATGGCTTCAACACGTTTGATGCTGAAGCTTTTGATATCCATACTCAAACTCCAGTGTCCAGTCTTGACTTTGATTTCTCAGACATGCGATTTTCAAGCAGTTCTCAAACTCTGTGTAATGCCATTGCTTCTGTAGAAGATAATGAAACACAGACACTAATTTCTTCATTAGATCTTGATTTGGCTGACTCAGGAACACAGACTCAAACTTTTCTTGATGAGATGTTCTGCTCAGCTAGTTTCTCAAATACTGAAACTCAAACTTGGTTAAGCAACTGGCCAGATGCTGATGCAAATACAGAAAACCAACTCCTTGAAGATTTTGTGCATATGGAGACACAGACCTCTTTGACAATTCCATTGTTGTCAGAAATAGAAGACAGCATTACCTTAACAGACACTCACACCCAAACACTTCAAGATGATTTTGTTGAGACTGTGCTGATGTCAGCAAATGTCCAGACACAGACTTCGAAGATGACTCAACATTTTGATGTCTTCAATAACTTACTACTAAATAGCACTTGTACTCAGACACAACTTAGTGGAACCAATGCTTTCTCCTTTGAATCCACAGATGTCCAAACACAAACTCTGGCATGTTCTAATAATCATAGAGAAACTGTTTTTGATTGTGAAAATAATGTTTTATTTAGTGCAACAGAAACACTGGGAGAATGTACAGTTTCACAACAAAATTGATTCTCTAGAGTCTTTCTAAGCATTTCTTTGTTTAGATGAATGTTCAGGACTCTACATTATTAAGTATTCCTGTTTGTTTACCAATGACATGTAGATTTCACACATTGTAATTACCTTGTATAAGAGTTGGTGGCAATTTTTCACTCACACCAGTTTTATCCTCTTCAAGTAAAGAACTAAAACCAAAAATTGATAAGCATCTTATTAATTTTTTTCATATAGATATAGGACTCTGTGCGCACTCTGATTGGTCAAAAATCATGTTTTATCAGATTATAAAACATAGAAAAAGCGTGTTTTATTGTTTTTTGCCACCAGCAGTCCTCTTGCCAACATTTTTGATAGAGATGGCAGAAAACATTTTATTTGAAGACACTTGGATAATGGAGTTCTCTGCAAAGCAGCAGAAAGTTTTGAAGACGAGAGTAATTTATCAAATAAACAAGAAGAAGCAAAAACTGTCAAGAATTAAAAATTGTGTCAGTTTGTTGATCTGTGTGCTTTGTTGTTTCTGTTCATGGCGTGTAAAATCTATATTATTAAGCAAATAAAGAAGCCTAAGCCGTGTATTACACTGTGACAAAACACGCCGGACATTTGAGAACACTCGAGAAAAGTAGAAAACACTTGCCTGTGGCTCATGTTTTTTTCATTTCCCTCGTGTTCTCAAATGCCCATTGTATTTCATTACAGTGTAATATATGGCTTAGGCTTCTTTATTTGTTAAATAAAATGAAGAAAAAAGCCCAAAGTGCAATATTAAAACTAGAAATCTGTGTATGTCACTACCCAAGGCATGTCCAAAATTTGGGTGAAGGCAGAGTACTAGTGGGGTAGGGGGCAGTGAGTGGTTGAAGGGAAAATGTTTGTAATGCAAAAAAAAAAAAAAAAAATTACCTAGTAGCATCAAGATACCTAACATTTTAGCAATTATACATGATATAACAAGCTTTAAGGTACCTAACATTGCATTAATTTAGGTACCTGATATTTTTCATCGCTCATTTCTCCTCTGTGTGGAGATTCAGGCCCTCTTAGGTACCTGATAGCACTAAGGTAATTGACGTAGCATTAAGGTATCTGGTATAGCATTAAGGTACCAGATAGCTTTAAGGTACCTGACATATTATTATGATAAATTTCTTATAGCATTAGGTATCGGATAGCATTTAGGAACCAGACATAGCATTAAGATACCTGATAACATTAAAGTACCAGATAGCACTAAGGTACTTGTGACTTAGCATTTAGATACCAAATACTAATAAGGTACTTGACATAGTATAACTAGGTTCCTGAAACTGGATTAATCAAGGCACTAGATAGCATTAAGGTACTTGAAAACACTAAAGTATTTGACATAGCATTAAGGTACCTGGTATAGCATTAAGGTACTTGACTTAGCATTAAGGTACCAGATAGCATTAAGGTACCTCACATAGCATTAAGGTACTTGATTTTAGGTTTCTTATATATGATACCAGATAGAATTAAGGTACTTCACATAGCATTAAGGTACCTCATATGGAATTAAGGCACCAAATAGTTTACAAAATTAGGTACCTGATGTTCGGTTAATTAAGCTACTAGATAGCATTAAGTTACTTGACCTAGTATTAAGGTACCAGATAACATTTGGGTATGTCATACCATGAGGAAAGCATTAAGGGGAACCTTTGATAGTTTTACAGAAATTCAGAGCACACCTCTCATCTTTCATTTTTTCCAGAGCAGAGTTCTTTCAGTAATGACATCTTGCCTAAATTATATTGATTATATAAAGGGTATAGGAGAATATTTTATGATAAATATAAATCCTAAATATTGATGTTTCAATTGTATCAAGTCATAATTCTAAGTATTAGTTAAACTGTAATGCAAAATAAAAAGGAAAATCCAAACAAAAGCAAATCAAAAATCAGATACTTATTAAACAGTTTTGATTTCACAAATGAAGAGTGGGATTGGACATTGAGAGAAGATTCATTAGTACATAATATTGCTGCAGCTCTATATATTTTTTTCATGATTTAACTGATACATCTTGTGATAATGACAACTTGATGTTGTTGCAAGGTCAACTTTTAGCATTTGTATTTATTCATCAATCCAATTCTGATCAGAGTTTATCCACGTAAACAGCTGGATTTACCCCACTTTGGTAGCAATCTCTCCCACTCTCCATCTCGCTTGATTTATGGCATCCTTTTTCTCCAAACCAACGCTCTTGCTCTCCTCCACTTGTGTCTTCCACTTCTTCGGTTTTCCTCACTTCCTCTTGCCCTTCATTTCAAAGCCAATGCTTTTTTCAAAACATGCCGTGCATCGTCCCTGGTTAGCCCAGTTGGTAAGGCGCCAGTCTGCTGTGCAGGAGGCTCGGGTTCGATTCCTGGCCAGACCAACACTCAGGGTCTTAAAATAATTGAGAAGGTGCTGCCTTTGCTCTAACATCTGTAAATGGTTAGACCTTCGCGACTTCTCAGATAAGGACGTTAAACCATAGGCTCAGTCTCTCGATCTCTCTGTCGAGGGACTTAAAAGAACCCAAACACTTCTCACAAAGAGTAGAGTAGTGTTCCCAGTGTTGCAGTCTGTTTCTTTCACTGAGGGCATAATTTCTTATTGGGTGCCAATTTGCGCCTTAACTTGTGAGTCGCTGAAGCAGACTTTCTAAGACCCTCAACTGTTAAAAAAATTGTATTTATTTGTAAAGCACTTAGAGCTTTGAGAATAAGTGCTATATAAAACTTGAAATTATTATAATTAACACATGCCTGTACGCCATTCGCCTTTGCTGAAAAAATAATCAAATGAAGGACCCCTAAATGTTTTATAGACAATACTGATGTTAAATTATCATTGGGTGACATGGAGTGATATTAACACTGTTTTGTAAAACTATGTAATTATAAATGACCAGTTACAAGTATACTTTTGTTCAGTTGGCCATTATGTTAAAGATCACTTGAAACAGAACACCATACATTGTTTAAGAAATGAAGCATGTTCTGTGTGTCTTCATAGCCAGGTGAAAATGAAGCAAAGGGTTGGGAGAATTCACGCCATTTGTATATTTCATAGAGCTATGAAAGCACACTTGTTGACCAATCAAAACACAATATCCAAATTATTTTTTAAAAACTGTTAATTTTCACAGGATTTCGCAGTATTTTATAATATTGATTATGTAAAGTTGAGAATTATTTTTGGTGAATATAATGAGCTTGGTGATTCAGACCTTGCTATGAATTATTTTGTATAATGGGTATAGTTAAGGTAAGTTATGACTTACTAGTGATAGGTACGACTTTGTCCATTTGCAAAACCAGACGAGTTGTAGTTGAATTATTACATGTGATCAATGCAAGTGCTTCAGTATATATTTGGTGACACAAGTTCTGCTTTAAATTGAGGTGCATCAGATCCCCCTCCCCACCTACAAAGAATGCTGTTTATACACTTGTACCGTCATAACAGTTAAGCAAAAGTACTCCATTATTGAAACTTTTAAAAAAAATAAATATAATTTTTAAATATCAATTTGAATAAAGCTGTGCAAGAATATTGAAGGGATGATAAAGACCTAATTAAGGATTTTGATATCTAAGGCCAGTGGGGAAGGACAGGATGGGGGGAAGGGATGGGGGGAAAGACGTAGAAAGGATGTGACTCACACATTGAATTAAATCCCTGAAGGAGATGAATGTGGGCTTGGCCAAACTTTTTATGACCTCTGTAAATAAGGACTGTGTTAAAACACAGACATAATGAAAAAGACAGTTTGAAAGAAAATAATTGGCAGATCGACCTTTTGATTATCAAAAAGGAAGATGGCACGTTGTTATCAATGTTCCTCTAAACACTGAAATAGGACCAGCTTGGTAATTAAATAACAAACTCTTGAAACTTTTAAACCTTGATCAAATAATCCTTTTATGTCAGCTGCACTTGCTCAATTTCAGGGTTTACCTCGGTGTAAGAACCAGTGAAGTTCACGAGTGATGTAGAACAAGAAAACAATGAGGTCAAAACAATAGATAGAACAAACATAATAGTGACAAAACAGAATAATTTCACAGTTTTTTACATTGAGGATGAGCCAAATGTCACAATACAGTCTTGTAAAACAATTAATGGAAAAGAACTTTTGTCTTGCATCTGATTTAACAGAACACCAACATTTATTGCATAAAACCCTATAGCTTTACAACTTTCTTAATTAAATAATGTACATTTGGAGGGCTTCGAAAGGTGCATTTGACATTTTCATAATTTTTATGTGTTTATAATTAAGTTTGTATCCAAACCCCTATTGTAAATACTCTTAAAAAATTAAATATCAATATCAACTTTCCATTAAAATAAGTATCAGACTAAAAAGGACCATTAAACATAAGAAACATTTCAACTACTTCAATTAAAGAGAAAGTTACAAAAATTAACTTAATATAAAAGTTGATTTTAAAACTTCTCCATACTCTCAGCCAGAAGATATTCCAACTTGTGCATTCAAATAACTGATTGCAAAAGGGACATTGCTAATTAATACACTTTGGAGAGAAGACATATTTGAATTTACAAGACATGATCGATTTCCTACAATCATTAAATATAGATAAATGCATGGCTTGCATGGATGCCAGTGTAACTAAAGATGTAAAAATGTGAACATATTCTATGTACAAAAAATATGTAGTACGTTGTCTTCACTTGTTTTAGTGCCTATAAGACTGAATCCTTACCACTACCAAAAATCCACAGAAAGAAGTCTTTAGTGTACATGACAATAGCTATAGTTTTCTTCCAAAAACAGGTGGATTTTTTTTATATTTACAATTTTTTTTTGTCTTCCCTTACACTAGCTAGCAGTGTGGAATATAGTTTATTGTATTAACTAAAGAAATTACTCTCAACAAGAATTGCTGCTATGATAAACAACAACACTGTTAGCGTTGTAAACTAAATTTTACAAACTTGACCAGAAATTATCTCTCGTTTCTGACGTCATAAGCAGTTTCTTTCCCATTACAGTTGGTAAGAGATCAGGTGATAATTCCATTCCAATCTCTAAATCACGGTCTTTTTTACTTTCCAGTTCCTTAGCAAGTTTGTCTACTGTGGTTGACACATTTTCACTAGGCATCAGATTTGCTACTTCATTTAGTGTCAGCTTGTTCTCTTTGCTGTCATTAAATGGGCGTAATGAAACCGTTTTGCTGTATTTGAAGTTGCGACCAGGTTTGCCATGGAAGTGGCTCATGGGATTTTCATAAGCTGTTGAATGTGTTTGGTAATGAAAAGTGCTCGCAGTTATCGGTACCCAATCGACCCGGGAGGGATTGCTCAGTTCTGTACATTTATTTTTTGAGATTTTGGTTTTCTTATTTAAAATCTGCATGGAAGATTCAGACTTCAATTCCTTTGCTCTGGCCCTTGCCATCAGCATTTTGCTTGCGAGAATGCTGTCTTCGGCAGCGCGTCTTTGTATTGGAGTAACCTTTTGTAGAGGCTTAAGTTCTTTAGTGTTTGAATCAGTTTGTGTATTTTGTCGGCAGGTTACGTCCCGTGGTCCATCAATTTCGACGCGAGGGCTCATACTTGTCGCAAACCCAGTATGAACAACGCGAATACGATTGTTTTCTGTTCTAAGAGACGAACAAACTTTCGGGACATCTAAAGATCTGCAGAAAATGTCACTTTTGAGTCTGAACTCTTCTCTGTTTTCGAGAGTTTTCAAAAGATGTCGATCAAAATTTAAAGCGGGGTCAACAAATAACGCTTCACCATTTATTTCTTGAAAACTAACCACTCCGCCATTTTCTAGTACAGTAGTTCGTCGTTTTTTCTCGTTAACATTTCTAAGATGTTGCAGAGGTTTCCTCTCAACATAAGAACAAGTTCTCGGGTCCAAAATATATCGCCAGCATGGAATATCGTATGATAGGACATCTAAATTTTTAAACTTTAACATGTTCGACTTTGCTCTCTTGGTAACTGGAACTGCGCCATTTGCAAGCATGCCTGCAAGTTTTCTGACTTTTTGATAATGATTTTCATGATCACCTGAAATTGGAGTTGTTTTAGATTGTTTTTCTTTCGACTTCTTTTTTCGCTCTGATGATTGATATATGACGTTTGGGGCACTATTCCTCCATCCCGTCGCTACTTCATGCCACGAAAACGTGTCCACGACCCGTTGAAAGTCGTTTAGATCTTCTTCAGCTTTCTCGCTGCACTGCAGCAAATTTTGGATTGCTTTTTTCTCTTTGGACATTGCAGGAGCATCCTTCAGCGATCGGTAATGAATTATGAATTCCTCGTTAACAGACCAGCAGAAAACAACATCAATACAAGTTAGCCATTTAACCACACAAAATAGTCAATAATCGCTGCCTGCGTTCTAATTACTGTTGCTTAGCAACCGCAGAGTCAATACGGGAACACAAGTTAATTACTATATAATAATTAATTAATTGAAAATGACAATTGATATGAATAATAATTTGAATAAAAAGTTGCTCAATGTTACTTCGTTTTAAAAATGTTTGCAAACCAAGAAAACAATTGTTTTGAATGCATAAAAAGTAAGGCAGGCTGTCATAGCCTGTGGTCTGTGTAGACCGCTTCCACAACTCCAGTCGCAAAATCCGACCTATTTTCTCCTTACTTTAATCAAGTCTTCACCTAAATCCAACACGAATACGTTCTTTACAGGAAATTAATCTTAATCAACAAATTCATGAAAAGTTAATCGAAAAGTACTGTGTTTATTTATACGGAAAATTATTCGAACAAAAAGAAAATCCAGTCAGATACAGTTAAAATATACATTGACAATGAGAACATTGATAAAGTTAATAATTCTAAATTTTTAGGTTTAATACTAGGTGAACACTTAAATTGGAAAGCACAAATTGGTCATATTTCAAGCAAAATCTCTAAAAATATAGGCATTATTGCAAACTTAAGAAATCATTCACCTGCATTTAGTCTAAAAACTTTATACTATGCATTGATTTACCCCTAGGCCCTATTTACACTATGGTATTATTGTCTGGGGTAGTACTTACCAGTCTAATTTGAACGGACGTTACCAAAACGGGGAATGGAGAATGGGGAATGGGGAATGGGGAATAGAACAAAATGGTAAATAGTAATCAGCGTTTTAACCACAGAAACGTTGGAGTGTGCGCATTATTGAAAATACTATTGGACATTTATTTGAGATGTAACTATTGATATATAAAAGGACTCTACGCACGCCATGATTGATCGAATAGACCACTTTCATAAATGGCGACTACTTTTAAATTCTTTTGTATTTATTCAAATAAGACCTGCTCGCCTCGTCTT
>JAOBAY020067080.1:0-12167 GCA_025331085.2 Zoanthus sociatus | reverse complement strand
TGAGGTGTTAACATGGTGCTCACAATTCCTGGAAGTCCTGGAAAACTCCTGGAATTTTGAAATTTTCGTCCAGGGCCCTGGAAAACTCCTGGAAAAACAGATAATTTCCCTAAACTCCTGGAAAACTCCTGGAATTTTGAGGAAACATTTTCATCAGTTTTCAAAACAAGCCAAAACCTGCAGAAGCATCTGATTCCTGATTGTATTTTTTTTTTTGTATTTTATGTAGATTCAACTTGATATTGTTGCATTTTTGCATGCCGAGACGGAGAGAGAAACTGAGTTTGGGTCCTGGAAAAATATTTTCTTTACCCTGGAGAACTCCTGGAAAACTCCTGGAATTTTTTTATCACCAGTCAGTGAGCACCATGTATTTTTAACACATTATTTGTTCAAATATTATAAAGAGCTGAGAAACGCAGAGGGAAAACTAGGATAATTCTCTCACTCGCTGATAGAATCTTGAAAGAGTTGTCTGTTGAGGATGCTAGTTTTGCTCTGACTTGATGTGTTTGGACTTGTGCACAGCATTCGTGAGTCTGCTCATTGAGACTTTTTATTTAGGTCAATCATGGGTACTTTTTAGAAAATAGATAATATGTTGAAACAGGTTGGAGGAAGTAAACCTGATTTATGTTTAACAGTACTCAAAATCTGTTTGTATAATACATTAGTGTAGTTGATCTGTGATATTTTAGTTATTTTAATATAAATTCTTTCTCTATCTATTTAGGATGTATTTTTATCATAGTTTATAACTTTCAAGATTTATTGTTTTATGAATATATACTTTCTGTTTTTCTTAATTTCTGTCTCTTTTCAGGGTGTTTTAGTTTCTCTTCTTTTCTTTTATTTTTTTAAGAGTTTACATTTTCTTAATTTATGGTAAATTTGATTTTCTTTCTACTATTCACACTTAGGTTTTTGCTATGGTTTCTTGGTATAATTATTATTTGTATAAATGGACAGATTTGAAACTAAAGAATCGATTTTGAACCATTAATTTACCTCTCACGCTTTTCTTATTTACACCAGGCATTTCGTGTGTGCAGTTTGATGACTCGAGAATTGTGAGCGGTTCATCTGACAAAACTATCAGAGTAAGTTATTACAGCCTGAAAAGCTGAATGTTTTTTAATAAAATTTACATTCTAGCTATTCAAAAAGATTATCATATTGGTATAAATACCCGTAAAATTGTTTGTTTACTGTATCTATGGGATATAAAACAATATATAAACACTTAGGGATGTTTAAAAAATGTTGCATCTTTTTTCCAATAATTGACTCAATTAAGTGTAAATGAGTAAATATGGCCTTTTATAGAGTAGTATTCTTTTCAAGTGGTCAGAGAGTGCGATATGCTCAAACTCAAGTTATAGATCTGCTTTCGTTTCTTTTTTTCTTTAGGTATGGGATATTCACAGTGGCGAACCAGATGCTGTTCTGACTCTTGCTGGTCACTCGGGTACCGTTCGTTGTCTCAATCTAAATTGTAACAGGCTTGTAAGTGGATCAACTGATCGCTCCATCAAGGTTTGTATATATTATGTTGGTAATGTTTGTACATGGATATATATGAGACTTGTTATTCATTTATTTGCGAGATTGGTCCATTCGAAGATGAAAGGCCTCTTTGGCATTACACCATAAAATCTTACATTACTTACATCTACCTGGATCACTCGAGATTTTTTCTGCCTGTATAGTTCTTTCACACGGCTCTATAATGCTGCCACCTCGCCAGCCTCTCATCTTCGCTCGGCTGGCTCGTTGGCAATAAGGTGTTAATGAGTAGTATTAAAATTTCAAAATACGATCGATTTTGGAAATTATTTGAGATTTTCCATTTTAACCATCTGCAGGACTAAAATTAATCGCCGAACACGAGAAACATACCAGTGACAAAATTAATCTGATGTTCCTAAACAAGTAACAAATTTCAACTTAAAATTCTCATCCTGTGAGAGGGGAAAAATAAAGTGAAATTAATCGATCTATTTTGGACCGATTACAAAAATACCAAACTAATTTCAAGAGAATGTTCAAGTACTGTATCTCATTGAGTAACCGGTATTTGGGGAAATCTGGAAAATTCCCCCATGTAGAAAACTCGATTGTGGTTTTAGTGGTAAATTGTTGTCTTTATAAACATCATGCAAATTATGTTTCAGAATTTTGCTCTTTCGCTGATATTTTTCTCAAAATTTAAAAGTGTGTCGCTTTTTTAATTTTTAGATGCCTGTTTTGCGAATTCTAAATGGAAAATTGTCAATATATTTGCTCGTTTAGGAAAGTCAGGTCAATTTTGTAAATAGTACATTTTCCCGTGTTCGGCGACAAATTTTAGGCCTGCAGATGGTTGAAATGGAGAATCTGAAATAATTTCAAAAATCGGTTGTATTTTAAAATCTTAATACCAGCAGTGTTATAAACTGATTAACACCTTATTATTTAAACTGAAAATGAGGTTAGGTTAGCTTTTGAGCTGTGGCCACGATTTGCTCGATTTTCCTATGCACTTGCTCTTAATTAGCAGACTAAATTTCTTACAATACCTTTCATGAAATCTTCTAATCCTATAGGTTTGGGATCTGTCTTTTGAGTCGTACTGGAGTGGCGCATCTTGTAAAGTAACAATGGTTGGCCACATGCACACAGTTCGTTGTTTGCAGGTATTCTTCATAAATATATTAGCAAATTCATTCTAAGCTAAAAAAGCTAAATCCTTTACGAGCCAAATGGCCAATGGAGCTGGAACTTATTTCTGTTTTTTTGTAGTATTAAGCAGATGTGACTCTTTAACTCCCTCTGGACGGGACACTAATCTGTCACAAGTTAGCCCCCAGCAAATGCTTGAACTCGTTTACCAACCTAAAAGCAGATGTGAGTCTTTGACTCCCCCTGGACGGGACGCTAATCTGTCACAGGTTAGCCCCCAGCAAACGCTTGTACTCATTTACCAACCTAAAAGCAGATGAGAGTCTTTGACTCCCCCTGGACGGGACGCTAATCTGTCACAGGTTAGCCCCCAGCAGATGCTGGTTCTCATTTACCAACCATGGAAGGGAAAACAAGACAGGTTCTTCAGTTTTGCCAAAATGCCAAAGTATTGTTGCATTTATGGCTGTTACAGTAATTCAGAAAAAAATAATAACCTTTCTTTTCATGAATTTCCCTCGAATCGAGCACAAGCAAAGGCATGGAAAATCAGGATTCGATGTGAAGATTTTCAACCCACAAAGCACTCCTACATTTGTAGTCGTCATTTTTTGAGTGAAGATTTTACCCAGCCTTCAAAAGATACTCCACCTGAATTTCAAAAAAAAGAGGTTAAAGAGGGGTAATTCCAAGCTTGTTACTTTGAGACGAGAATGAAGACCAAATAAAACAGTGTTCATCAAGGACATCTTCAAGACAATATGAGTCACCAGAAAGTTTACAGGGCAAGGAGAAAATCTGAATCTGCAAGTGTGATGGAAGTGGATGAAACCATTTGTGAAACTTTTGTGCAAAAAGCTGGTGACAACAACACTGAAACTCTTCAGTCCATCAAAAAAGAACTGGAACAAGCCATTATGAAAATCAAGAATCTCGAGCTAATAGCATTCAGATTTGAAAATCTAACAAAAAGTCAAGTAAAGAATTACACCATTACAAAAGCTGGCTTTCTGTCTGTCAATGTATTAATTGATAGATTTAGGCCACTTACATACTGGACAAGTATAAGTGACGAAGACCAGTTGCTTATTTGTGTCATTAGACAAAGCTTGACCTTCCCATGTTCGATTTAGCTGTGAGGTATCGAGTCAGCAGGACAACAATTCATATTTTTTGACGTATTTGCATTGCTTACACACAATTCTTTATAAAGGGATGATGAAGCAAATACCCTCTTTATCCAAAAATAGAGGAAGCATGCCCAAGTCATTTGGGAACTTCTCTAATTGTAGAATAATTATAGACTGCACAGAGTTTAGAATATGTGCTCCAAGGAAAGAGTTAAATGCAGCAGCATTATCATACAGCAACTACAAGCACAACCTAACTGGAAAGTCTCTTATTGGTGTTGCCCCAAATGGCTCAATAATTTTTTTGAGTGATGGCTTTCCTGGGAGTACCAGTGACAAAGAAGTTACAAAAGCATCAGGTGTTCTAAGTCATATGAAGGTACAGAGCTCCACATTTTTATAATTTTTTTTATTATAATCGCTCATTCTATTTGAACTTTAGTTTGATGTCAAATAGATAGAGCTGGGCTCACTTGTGTGATGTGGTATTAAGGGTATTTCATGAGAACAAAATTTTAATAATGTATCTGTGTCCCTCTCATAAATGATACTGTGCTTCCATCTTCCCTTACAAAATTTTCAAGTTGCCTTAAATCTCTATGAGGCCATTCACATGTTAAGATTGCAGAGCACAGAACAAGGCACAATCGTGAAAGTTACCTTGTTGAACCTTTCTTCACAAACAGCTGTATTTGAAACTCACAAAGCAAAATGACATAACGTAATTTTAAAACTCTTTCATTAAACTCTGTTTAAGAATTCTTTTATTTTATATTCAACAGTCTGGAGACCTTATTTTAGCTGATAAAGGGTTTCTTCTTCATGATGAGATGCCACAAGGAGTATTCTTAAACCTTCCAGCATTTTTAGCTTCAAAACAAAAGTTTACAAAAGCTGAAACAGTGTTTTCAAGAAAAATCTCCCAATCAAGAATCCATGTCGAACGAGCCACCGAAAGAATACAAAATTACTAAATTTTGCAGTCTTTACCAGCAAACCCTCAGACCTTTTGCATCTGTTGTTGTTTAAGTATGCTCTTCACTTGATAATCTTCAGTCACCAATAATTTCTGGGGTCATCAATTCACAAGAGGGCAGTCCAACCTATATGATTCCTTTTGACACCTCAACACTGTCTGTCAGTTGTATTGCTTAGCAATTAGTATATGTTTTTAAATATGGGGCAGTGGAAGGGCATTTTACAACTTGCAAAATCTCCTACCAGTAGGCCATTAACACTGATGTTGAAAAATATGAAAATATGATAATCTTAAAAATTTATTAAATATAAATGAGTGATAAAATCATAATTCTTTTCAATAACTTGCCATAATTGATCAGACTTACAGTGAATTTTATGACCTTATTGCATCAGTTTTCTTTCCCATTCAATGTTTAGAAGTCACTTTTTTTATCTTGGCCCCAAGCCATTAGACAGAAAAATTTGAACAGTCCGAAGAATCATTTTTCTTCTCATCAATGGTACTGATTCTATTTCCCAAGTCAATTTCGAGTTTAAAATCATGCACCAATAGAATAAAGGATGAAAACGTTAGAAAGAAAGATTAATAATGGGCCAAAAACCTTGCCTCATACAAATCCACCATTATGAGAATTCATTCATAAGATTATGAGGTAGAGACCCATTTTCATAATTGTTATTTATAATTAATATAAGTTTATACATAAAAAGATCTACACAGATAATCTTTTGCAAATAAAAGTTAAGAAATATCCTACCAGCCTACAAAAAGTGTTAGGTAATGACTGAATATTTGGGCCCTAGAATAAGAACAATTGTAAATATGAGCAGTTAGTTAGTCTTCCTTTGTATAAATTGTTGGCAATAATACATCCAAGTAAAACACTGAGAGCTTTGGATGATACTCAGACATTGTATCTTGTTCAAGGTGATCAAACAAAGTCTTCTCAAGGAAAGTGAAGAAGACGGGTTTCAATAGCAGCGGGGTAGCAGGTACATCTACCCACTTGCAACAGGCCAATTACTCACTTGGAACCTTCACATGAACATATGAGTCAAAGATCTCTGCGGGAGTTTTTTCACCGGTGCCCACTAGTGGAAATGCCAGTGAAGATGACAGCAAAAGTGAGGAGGAGGAACAGCAACAGCATGCGCCTTCCAACTTGGTAAGACGATCTCATGGCTACAAATGTTATTGTAATCGCTTGATTGTATTCTGTTCTGTTCAAGCGAAATCTGGCGGGCATTACAACAAAATAGCCATTTAGTGTAATAACATGTGCAATCATCATAATTGCTTTAGGAATACTAATAGTAGGTGAATAGTTAAAGATGCAGATATCTTGAATACCTAAATCCTAAGAATACTAGCTGGCCTTTTGGAGAGGAGAAAAAGTAATAGCCTTGTTTGCAACTTTGTGAATGTCAAAGTTAATGAACTTGTAACATGATACGACTCGTGGGAAAAATCTAAAAAAATGGAACATAAAAAACGGTTGTGGAATTCTTGCCAAGATATAAATGCTTTGGAAAAGAAGTATTAAAATTAATCATTTGCAGAATGTGTTTTATGTGAACCTTTTTCCCAAAACAATGCTTATGGCTTCTTAAATCAAATGTATACAACTATACCCACAGTGACTGTGATTAACAATCTATTCTTAGTTCCAAGTTCCAACAATAATTACATATCCGTCTTTGCAAAGGTTGACTCTGGTCCTGGGCCAAGTAAGAAGCAGAAAAAAAGTCGAAAATTCCCTCAGGCTTGGAAAATAAAGTTCCGATCATAGCTGAGATACGACAAAGGTCGTTTTGTACACTGTGTGAATAGCATTTTTAAGTTGGTCTGTGGGTGAATGGTACCGACAATTTCAGACTTAAGACTTTAGAGACGCACATGAGAAGTAATGAGCACAAGGCTGCACTAGAAGCAGAAGCCCCTGGTCAGCAAGTTCTTTCTCCGACGCTAACAGCTGCCCAACATCGCAGAAATGGGTCAATAATAGCTGCCCTTAGAACAGTGTACTGGATAATACAATTCAATGTTAAACAAGGTAAGTTGAGGAAAGGATAGCTTAGTACAATTATCAAGGAAAAACACCGGTTTAATAGGTAAATTGAAAGACGTTTACAGCTGTCAGAATCGCGGAAATCACGTCTAAGAGGGTTCAATTTTTCGAAATAGCGGCAGGCACCATGCTATGTGGGCCTTTGGCCCACATAAAATTTGGACTCCCACTTTCAAAATCCTGGCTAAAAGCCTGCTTGTGACCTTCCCATCAGAGTAAAGAGAATGGCAGCAAATGAGATAGCCCCAGTCCTACAAACACTCTTTTACCAATCTATGGTAACTGGTTCACTGCCTCCTGATTGGCTACTTGCTACATCACTCCAGTTATTAAAAACAGGAAGAGATCTGACCCATCCAACTTTAGACCTATCTCGCTTACATCAATAACATGCAAATTAATGGAACATGTAATCTGTAGCGAAATTATGAACCATCTTGAAACTACTAATTACTTGGTAAATTTCCAACACGGCTTTCGAAGGGATCATTCATGCGAATCACAGCTTATTATCACCATATATGATTTAGCCAAAACCTTGGATAATGGTGGTCAAACTGATCTAATTATATTAAATTTTTCCAAAGCATTTGACAGTGTCCCTCATCAACACCTTCTCCACAAACTCAATCACTGTGGTGTCAGAGGAGACACCATAAACTGGATCCGCTCATGGTTAACACAAAGAAAACAAAGGGTAGTGGTTGATGGAAAGGAGTCCGAAGTAGTAAAAGTTAAATCAGGAGTTCCCCAGCAGACTGTATTGGGTCCTCTTATGTTTCTAATATATATAAGTGACATAGGGGCTGAAATTAAATCATCAATAAGACTCTTTGCTGATGATTGTTTGTTGTATAAAACGATAAAATCCCCAAACGATGCAAATGACCTCCAACAAGACCTCGACAAACTCCTCTGGTGGGCAGATAAATGGTAATTGAAATTTAACACTTGCAAGTGCTATGATCTGCGAGTAACAAAGAAAAACCCTACTCTACACCCATAAGATAAGTGGATCACCACTTAAATCTGTGAATGTTTAATCATACCTAGGAGTCCATCTATCCAAGGATTTTCTTTGGAATGACCAAGTTGCCAATGTCACAAAGAAAGCAAATTTTACACTTTTCTTCATCAGATGTAACCTCGGAGAGTGATCTAGTAAAACCAAGGAAACTTGCTACAGGACCTTAGTTAGACCAGTTTTGGAATATGTGGCTGGTGCTTGGGACCCATATATGCAAAAGAATATCATAGAAATCGAAAAAGTACAAAGGAGAGCAGCAAGATTTGTAACAGGAACGTACCAAGAAAAAGAAAGTGTTACGGCCTTGCTTAATAGTCTAAAATGGGATAAACTTTCTATGTGAAGAACAATAAACAGACTAACAATTTTTTACAAAATCATGAATGGATCAATTGCAATTTCCCCACCAAATGAAATAACTCAACCAACAAGACCACTCTTTTGTTCCTTTATTTTCTAGAACTGGTGCTTATAGATATAGCTTTTCCCAACGTACAATAAGAGACTGGAACAGTCTGCCAAACTCAACAGTACAGTTAAATAATGTGAATCACTTCCAAGAGACATGGTGCTACAGCATCTCTCTCAATATAATTACTGAAGTATATTTTGCAATAACCTAATATTTTGCAAGTACAAGCTACTAATTAATTTATTTATTAACTGTTTAAATGAAATATAATGATATGATATTAATTATTTGTAACAACCTAATATTTTGCAAGTACAAGCTATTAATTAATCTATTTATTATTAACTGTAACATATTGGACCGCTGATCAGATCCTCTGCGTTTTTGCCAGTGTAGGCCTGCAGAGTATTAAAGTAGATGTAGATGTAGATGTTTACAACGTCTTATTTAGGCACCAGGCCCCAAGCTACGCACTACTTGTCACCATTCCTTTTCAACATGCATGACAGGAATGCCGTGACACAAAGCATGTTTTCTGGATTATTTCCAGCTTCATTTCACACGTACCTGTTCAAAATGCTGCCTACTCGACCAATTCGAGTGCAAGCAACCATACAAAACTTTCTAATTCGCCTGGGGCCACCGAGAAGGAAAAAAAATTGATGAATCAAGGGCAGAACAGCACAGGAGGTATGAAACAAGCAGACCACCGAGACAATTTCAGCAGCCCTGGGCACACAAATTCAAATAGTTGGAGTTCAGACTTGACGAAGATGGTAACACCGGAAAGATGTTTTGCAAAGTCTGCAAAGAAGTTGGCAGCAAAGGTTCGTTTGTTGATGGTTGCACCAATTTCAAAATCAGCTCATTTGAAGTCCACGATACATGTCTTCCAAAAACCGTTAGAGAAATCTGACAACCTTCATGATGCCAGCATTCCCCTGGATTTCTCTGCACTTGTATCCATTGATGAAAACGACCAAGTAGATAACTTAAACTTACATTACTATTCTGATTCAGATAGTGAACCAGAGGAGAGGTTGACAGAGAATGAAGCTTACACGGAACTCAGACGTATAACTACTACTAGTGACCAAGAAGAATGTTATTTCACTGAGGAGAACTGACTTCACTGTTTTATTCAATCAGAGTAAATTAAAACCTGCTGGTGAATAGAAGCGTATTAATAAAACAAAGTTTTGTTCGCGTGCATTAATATGTTTTGGGTCCAAATCAGATTCATTTTAGCCCGAGGCACAAGGCAAGGGTTTAAATGAATCTAAGGAGGACCCAAAACATATTTATGCCCAAGAACCTAAACTCTATTACCATCATTATCCCTTTGGAGGGCATTGAGAAAATAAAAGCTGGAAAAATGACAGCAAAACAATCACACAAGATTTTAGCCCTCAAAAACACCATAATCCATGACAAAGTAATAATAATAAGGGTTTAATTGTGCAGTGTTCACTTGATTTGTAAAGGTTTCTTTAATCTGAGAACGAATACAATCTCAAAAATTGTTTTTTCTCAGTAACTGTGACCTTCCATGGGATTTCATACATTAACGTTTACCCGTTTAACGGATAAAAACTAACGGGTAACGAACGGGTAGTGAACGGTTTTTCAAACACTTTGAACGCTTTTTCTAACGGTTTGAACGGGTAGGAGAAAAATCCTAACGACTTACAAAAACATTCTAACTGGTTGACACCTTTTTGCTAACGGTCTTTCTAACGAGAAGCCTAACAGCCTACAAACGAGCAAAGATCTATTAAACGACTAAAACATTTAATTAAACTGTTTCAAATGAAACAACGAACGCGTTGTTCTAAGTTAAAAGAAAACATCAGAGTTTAGCGAACGACTGTGGCTGTCAAAAAGTATCCTTAATTGTAGCAATATTCCGTACGGTTAATTAAAATAAAGAAAACATTTCTCATCAGTGTGTGGCAAAATGCATTCAATGTAAACTACTAATTGAAACTTTGAGGTGCACACGCAAACAATTCATCCTTTCTTATCAAACAAAATATTCGCAGAGTTTGAAAATATCGAATATCATTTTAGTAAACACAATATCTAGTTAAACAATAAATACTAACCATCCTATCTCAAGACTAAACAGCGCACAAGTGAATCATCGAAATGAATTATTTCGTACGATACGCTTAAAAGTCTTAAATCGTTTTTCTTTCATAAACGAAAACTTTCAACATATGGCATGGCAGTTTTTATATTTAGCACCTTCGGCTTTTGTTAAAATTATCCGCTGGAAAATTAAAGTTTAAGTGCAAACGCGATCGCAAATTTTTGAAATACTCAATTTGACTATATTTTTACTTAAGATAAAAGCATCTCTTTCTAAGAAGAATCAATCCTTACGGACCACAGATTTTAAAAATGTTCCGTTCGGCTCGATTTCTACTAAAGCTAAACACGTTGCTTTCTTACAAAACCATTGAAAAAATTATTTATTCATATCCAGTTGCAGCCAGCTGCGGTTTCATAGTTGGCTGCACTCACACCTTACCACCACTGCACAAAAAGCCAAGTTTTCCTAATAGAAAAATTCAGGTAAATCTGTGGCAAACTTGGACTTTTCTCACGTTTTCCGGGGTTTTCTTTTAGACAAGCGTCGAGTTTTCCTCTAGTTTTTCAACTGAAAAACGCCAATAACCTTACCATTTTCCCGGAGTTTTTCCTATAGAATTATTTCGTAAATCGCGAGGTTTTCCCATAGTTTTCCAAAACAGCAAACGCCGTAAAATCTCAAGTTTTCCAAAATTTTACTCGGGTGGATAATGCCGTAAATCGTGACATTTTCCCATAGTTTTGTCGCTCGGTAAACACCGTAAATTCCCAGGTTTTCCTTAAATTTTCCTGGGTGGATAATGCCATAAATCGTGACATTTTCCCATAATTTTTCTGTTCGGTAAACACTGTAAAATCTCATGTTTTGTATGAATTTATCCGGGTGGATAATGCCACAAATCGTGACATTTTCCCATAGTTTTTCTGTTCGGTAAACACTGTAAAATCTCAAGTTTTACATGAATTTATCCGGGTGGATAATAACATAAATCGAGTCATTTTCCCATAGTTTTCTCGTTCGGTAAACACCGTAAATTCTCAGGTTTTTCTTAAACTTTCCCAAGATCATAATACTGTAAATCGTGGCGTTTTTCCAGAGTTTTTCTGTTTGATAGTTAATTCTATCGATTAAAGCGTAACATCGCTCGAAATTATTTTCAATGTAAAAACATTTTTTATATTTAAGTCTCATGTAATCCACACATTATTCACAAAATATCATCAATAATTTTATTGCTTATTACTACTACAGATGTTATGAAGTTCGGAATATAGTTCTTAGGAACTGAAATGATAAGAAGTATAAAAATGTGTAGACTAGTAACACCTCTACATAAACTTCTTTCCTAAAGGAGTCTAAAATTGTGATTTTTTTAACAAACAAAAAGAGAATACTCCTATATCAATGATGCCTTACATCTATAATTCTAAGACAAAAACAGCAAATAATACAGCTGCATTATAGCCTTTTAATACTGTACTAAGCTAGAAAGCTTCAAACACTCAAAATTAAGATATTTTAACATCTAAAAACCTTTTCGATTGATTGATTATTATAATCCGTTTTATCAATTCCATTAAATGGTTTGATTTTGTTTGGAATTTCTGTCCAAAAAAACTAATTAAGTCTAAAACTCTCAATTTTATCAGGGAAGGCAAGAATTATTATAACTTACTTTGGAATAGCAAATTGATCAAAAGTCAAGCATATATTTCTGTAGCTTCACATGAAGTACATTCATTAGCGTAGAATGGGTGCAATAAAAAACGAACACAACGAAACGTTCCAACAA